>NBZA01000102.1:21093-94273 GCA_003054995.1 Aleochara bilineata
ATCCGTTCTTCAGCGGCATCGACTGGCAGCAAGTCTACTTGCAGAAGTACACGCCGCCACTGATCCCCCCACGCGGCGAAGTGAACGCGGCTGATGCATTCGATATTGGATCGTTCGACGAGGAGGATACCAAGGGCATTAAGCTCACCGACGCCGATCAGGAGCTGTACAAAAATTTTCCACTGGTGATCAGCGAGCGGTGGCAGAACGAAGTCGTCGAGACTGTTTTCGAGACGATCAATTTCGAAGCCGACAAGATGGAGCACAAGCGTAAGGCGAAACACAAGTACAAGTTTGACTTGGATGAGAAAGGTGCGTGCTTGATACATACACGCACATACAACTCTGTAATTTCCTACCTCTTTATGTCCTGACAGAGTCCGACTGTATTTTGCATGGTTACATCAAGAAATTGGGTGGACCATGGACGTCTTCGTGGCAGATGCGTTATGCCAAGTTGTATCCCAACAGGCTAGAGCTTCATCCTGACAGCGCCAAGCCCGAGATGATCTTCATGGACCAGATCGAAGAAGTATCCTCGGAGCTAACGCAAGTTAAGAATGAGAAGTGCATTGTGGTGCGCATGCGAGAGGGCAAAATCATACTTACTAATCCGGTAAGAATCATCATTATATACAATCTGTAGATGCACATGTATAAGAATCGCGGTTATCTTTAGGATGAGATTGGTCTAAAAGAGTGGTTGACTTCGCTGAAGTCGGCGCACAAGCAGAGCCAGGAATTGCTGGGCTCTATGGCGAAGAAGGCAGGTCGCATTTACGGAACCACCGACACCCTAATGAATGCAGTCACAACTACGAGCTCCTCGGCTCTTCCAGCATCAGTCAGTGCTGCTGCTGTTGCTGCCGCCAACAACAAGAACGCACTGATGCACCTGCAGCAGCAGCAGCATCACCATCATCATCAACATCAACAACAATCACAGCCGCAACGCAACACGAATGGCAATTGAATCGCGCGCGCGCTCGTAATTATTATCATACTTGTATATAAGTCTCTATCTCTATATGAACAAATTGAGATCAAGTGCAAGTGCGCGCGGCTTATTGAGAAATGAAAGAGAATCAGTATTATGAGCGTAATCCAACCAGACTAGGCAGAACATACAAGATATATAGAACAAACAGGGCGAAAAAGCGTACATTAGAGTATCTATCGTTCGTGCCAATTTTCGAATTAGTGTGACAATCTACATATGTTTTCTAACAGATTTAATTAATTAGTTTCAAGGTGATGTGATCAGCGTGCGTCTTTTTTTATATTCGATTGTATTTTTTAGAAGAGCCTAACCCACAGACCTCAATAATCAATCATCTTCTTTCGCGAGCATCATATACAAACTTGAAACTGATTGAAGGGCGCTATTAATCTTATACTATTTATTAATAATCATGTTCTTAATTAACAGTAACTTAATATATTTAATTATGTACTAGCACTTTAAGCGCATAATTAATTAATTAGAATGAAAAACAACATTACACAGTATAGGTCGTCAGAGAGTTGCTTACCGAAATTGTAAACAAACAGTCTGGGTAATTTAGCAAATGAGTTTATTGCAAATTATTATTGCTGACAATTAGAACTATTTAGAATTGATATAATATATAGGATAACAATGAATGTTTAGAGAAATCATTACTACTGACATTACTGAAAAACTGAACAGAAGCATTCAAGATGTTTAATAAATGTTTAAGCACTAATCTGGCTATAATAGGAGCTGTCAATGTTGTACATACATACAAACTATAAACTGATTATTTTAAAACCATTTGAATAATAAACTGAATAGAAAGCTTACTTAATATGAATGAATTTGGAATTCAGACGATTAGACGACCTTAAGAGCCTCATTGCTGTTCTGTACAAACGCGCAGTTATCACCCAGAGCTCTTTTTAGAACGTGTATCTTACGGTTCGACATACAAACCACGTAGTAATGATCCTCGTAGGTGATGGTTATTCGCTTGAATGCTGTTGGCTGATTTGGAGTTGCTGCACTGTTTACAGATGACTGACTACCCTCAGACTCCATGTGGCTTTGTGACCCACTTGTATCAAATGCTTTGGGATCCACCTGGTTGGTGAGTGTTAACAATGCCATGATATTAGTGGCAAATGTCTCATCGTTCTGCAGGTCACCATTAGAAGTTAGCACGGCGCCGTCTTCGTTAAGTTGTAAATAACCAAGCTGGTCCTTGTCCATGTTAATTAGGTTGTAAGAGAACACCGGTAATAAGAAGACTTGTACTTGTACACCTGATTGCAAACACAGCTGGAATGAATATAACCTACATGTTGGACCAACCACTTGAGCGCCCCCAGTGGTAGGCTTATGATCTAGAAAAGTTTCAAAAGTTATCAACATCATTCGTTTTTATCATAGTTTCCCAGGAAATGCGAAACAATTACGACAAATAATAAGTAAATGTCTTGTCTTGTCAGTAAATGTTGAGGATGCAACAGCAAATCGTAAGCATGTTCGCCTCAACTTTAATTATAAGCAGTTTATTCTCGCTTGGTGAGTCAAGCCGTTCGCAATTAGCATTCGTTCAATCAAGGATTGATATACAACTGTAATCTCTAAGGTCTTGCTCTGGATTGTCACCAATGTCATGCGGGGACTGAATGCTGGATCGTGACGTGCGAGAGTGAAAACCCTCGTTGTACAATTCTTCGTGGGATCTCGGCGAATAATGATATTGTGCAGTATCATGCGACGTGCGCCGAGGAGGGTTATTGTGACGGCAGTGAAGATCTGAAGACATTGCAGCAGAATTTTCTACTAAACTCACTCAAATGTGAATCTTTCTGTGACGAGGATCTTTGCAATTTGCCTCCGGACCGTCTGAAAGCGCCGCACTCGCTAAGTCCCAGTACATTGCTATTGGTAATCTTGCCAATAATATATTACTTGTAAATTGAAGCCTACAAATGTAAAATGTATAGTTTTGCCTGCATTAAAGAAAAAAAAACCATACACACCAACTTTTTTTCGGTTGGTCATCGCGAATTCTGAATCTGTAGTGGAGCGCCAACTGAACCTGTAACAATGCAGAAGCCGTTTAGAGGGAGAACGTCAGGGCGGCTGAAGTATGGGGCTTGGGAGGAAGCGAGACGCGCGTCAGGCAAACACTTATTTTATTGATCAATTATTTGTCGATACATAAAGCCGCGACCGGCCGATGTGCTAAATGAAACGAATCGTTCACGATTAGAACGCGAATATACCTAAATCAATTCAATTGATACACCCATGGAATACAAAATGTGCGCACGCCTACGGCCACTTTTACTAATCGTGAGCCAGCGCTAGCGCATTGCGACTTTGTGGCTTAAACTAAAGCCTAAATCGCTTCGCTCTGTACGTCGTACAAACAGTTGAATCATCATCTGCCATCATTTCTAATAACTATACATACAATGAATGAATAACTTAATGCATATCAATATCAATAAGACTGATAAAAAGCATGCTTGAATAACATTTGAATTTTGCGTGCATTTCATTTGTAATATTGATCAAAATCAAAACGTCAAATAATTGATGTTTCACTCTGTTCAGACTTAACATCGGACGACGTGACTGCACCTATATTGTTACCAAAAACATGATTAGTGTGGTTGTTATTTGTTGTACTTGCGACTACGCCAGTGCTTGTATCCGAAGAGGACGCCGCCGTGGTGTCAGTGGTGGTGGTCACGGTAGCGGTGACGGTGACTGTAACAAACTTTGGAATGGGGCGGCTATTATAGACGGGTCGGCGGGGATAGTACATGGAACGGTTGTTAAAGAAGCGAGGCATATAAGCGGCTGGAGGTGCGTGAGGATGGGGATGAAAGAGGGGATCATAGTATGGCGGCATGTGCGGTGGTGGATACGGCCGATTGCGCATCATCATACCGGGCCGCAGCGGAGGATGCATCATTGGCTGCAACAGAAATCAAAAGCTATAAGATCTACACGTTCAGTTACATTTGCGCAGTAAATTGCTTACATCATAGTAACCAGGATATGGCGGCAGCTCGGGTATGATTTCCTCTTCCGACTTTCGCGGATATTTACGCTTGTGACGTTCAACGGAAGATTCACGCGAACGAGGCCGATGACGGCTATTGCGCTGGGGCGACGGCGGCGTCGCCGAGCGCTTTTCGGAACGCTCACGATCCGATTTTACAGAGCGCTCGCGGGAACGTCTGTCTCGCGAGGAGCGCCTTTTATCTGTCCTGGAACCGTCGCGAGTTTTCGAACGCGACCGCCGCCGGTTTCGAGAGTGCTGTGGCGATGAGGGCGGCGTGGGCGAGGAGCTCTGCCGTCGCGACCTGCTGCTGTTGTTGTTATTGTTGCTGCTGCTGCTATTATTGCTGGTTTTATTGTTGCGTTGAGACCTGAAACCAAACCGGCTTACATTTGACGATTGACTGAATGGCAGAAGCCACGGGCCGTGAGCCCTATACCTGTTTTCCTTGCATCCCTCTTCCGCCGCGGGGCGGTTGCGATGCGGCGGCGTAGGCGTCGGTGATGCCGAACGCGAACGCCGCCGATGATGGTCCGACCTGCCCCGCGTGCCGGAGGATCGCCCGTTCGCATTCGCAGGCGAACGGGTCTCCGGCGAGACCGACCTGGTGCGGCTGCGCTTCACAGGCGGCGCCGAGCGTGGCTTCTCGATGTACTCAAAGTCACTAGGACTTAATGCAACAGTATTTGGCGTTATATTCCTGAATAATTTACCAGTCGAAGCACCTATAACATCAATAAGAGGCAGAGTGTTAAGGATACGATGCAATGAATTGCAGATGTAACTCCGCTAGTAGCAAATTTCCTGGCATGCGCTTTACTATCATTTAATTTAATTTGATTTTAATTCGCATAATCAGTGACGTTTCATTTATGAATTCTGATTGCAACAAAGTTACACAAACTGAGCCTGACTTTTCAATCTCTTTGATGATTTGCTTCATTGCCTGCATACATTAGTAAACATCGCATCCTATTCAATTGCATCTTCAATTGGTTCACCCGCCTCCGGACGCCAGAGGCATCCGCATCTGTATCTGCACTCGACTACAGAACTACAGAGATTCAATCAACTCGCCACACCAACATCAATCATCACAGCTCGATATCCAGCTTTATCCTAATGGAGACATCATAATATTTACATAAAAAAGGTCACGTGAATGATGCATAGTTATGCATATAGTTGTACATAGTAGAAAAATAATAATATAATAATAGTTCAACACATGCATGACTGTCTCGCCGCCCTCTGACTAGTAAAATAAATCTCACTAGACTGGTTCTTAACAACAAGTATCAAGTATCAATCAAATCGCCTAAATCAAATTAATCACATCATATTCAGTTCTTCCAGCACACTTTGCAGCATCAACCAACCGACCAGATGAATCACTATACATGTTCAGGATGTTCAAACGACTCACCGAACGACGGCCAAAGAAGTTGATGCGCAACGCGAATTCGAACACACCTCGCGCTAACATACCGCACGATAAATTAGCATTAAATGAAAAACAGTTTAATTCTTGCTTGGTTAGTATTCTTTTCAATATTCAGAAATGTAGCAGGTCTAGATAGCAGGTCATAAAGGAGTTTAAATAACAGTGCCCTAAAACTGGTGTAAAGTGGGTTACAGAATATTTACCATATTTGTGCAAATATGCCATCACAAATTCTGGATTATCAAGAGAACGCTGTATCTCCTGATTCCGGGATTCCTCCGCACAGGGATGATTTAAGAGGTGAAGCCTTGTTATTTTTACCTGTACTTGCATTAACTTATTCGGAACAAAGCGAGTTTGACACTCGATAGGCCGAGGTGGTGGCTGAGGCGGCGGTGAGCCAGACATTTTCCACGTTATAAGCCTAAAAATGCATAATGCACAAGAGTGACAAGAGTCATTGCAGGATTCGTACCTAGTGGCTCCAAAGGTCCAAGAGTTTTGTCACACGGAACGCATGTATGATACACTTTCAGTTTGCCTGCTAAAGACGGAGCAACGCATCAAGATGGCGGTTCAGTAAACTTAATATGGCGATTTCAGTGCACTTTAGTCAGTAGTCTTTGCGTGGATTCTGATCAATGAACCAGTTTGCCGACTTGGACAAACTTTCACGGCTGTAGACTTCAGTCCTATGGAAACTGAATAAGCATATTAATTGTTATACGAACATGACTAACAAGATCACTTACCACAATAGTGCTCTCAGTGGCTTTATCTGCAGCTGTCTTTTTA
Source organism: Aleochara bilineata (assembly GCA_003054995.1). NCBI lineage: Eukaryota > Metazoa > Arthropoda > Insecta > Coleoptera > Staphylinidae > Aleochara > Aleochara bilineata. The sequence continues at coordinate 27,376 of NBZA01000102.1, forward strand.
TGCGTAAGCATATGATGTACCACTCTTACACTGCACTGCACTAATTACGATATAATCCAGCGTAATAAAACACGCACTGATATAGAATATATTTAGCAATAACCATGCATCAACATTTACGCAAAGATGCATAGATCGAGAAAATTTCGCTACGACTATTGATGCGTCGATTCGGCAGCGCCACTCTACAAGGTTAACACATTTCTATATTAAATTGTTTGTTTCCATAACGAAACACTAACTGCTGGAATAGACTATGTCTCCACAAGAAACATGTCTTACTAAATAGAATTAACATTAAATTATATAATTATTGCAATTACTAGTAATAGAAAAGTAGGATACAGTAATTACCTGGCATACATCGGCCTATCAATCATAGAGGACTCTGCATGGCTGTAACCAAGTTGTAATTTGCAATTTGCCTTCAAATCGATGAAATTATTAATAACAACAATAATAAATAATATTTAAAGAACAACATCTATGCCACTATATTAATATATTCAGGTTTAGTTTACTTTGTTATTAATGTTGCATCTAATTTGGAAACACATCTGACAGCTGATCAAAGTTTTTTAACAAGTTTTGTTTATAACTTTTATTAAAAACTTACATACCCGTTGACTATAGGTATAATATTAAGATTGAATTCTCAGATTAACACATCTTCTTCGGCAGAAAGCTTGTGTATGTGTTATATACTTTTCAATCTAATCTTGAATAATATATCTTGATTGTTAGCAGGTGACAACCAACAGAACGCTGCGGTGCGCGGTGTTCTCTAGAGGCCAGCCAGCCTGCCCCAGTCGTTACGACTGCTGCTGACGTGCGAGGCATTCGAGCAGGCACACCAGGCTGCGTATAATACACGAGACGCAAACAGAACAGTAGTAGCAAGTCAAGCAAGCTGACCGTAGCAGGACGTAGTGTGACCGAGTACGGCCTGTGTGTAATCTGCAGTCATTAGAGTGCGTCGAGTGCACAACCGCATCGCAGATAGGATACGTACATACATTGAGTGATAGTGATTGCAGATACCGAAGGGAAGGACAATTCGCATTCATTGGTCATTGCGATTGTTTGCACAAGTCGGCGAGCGCTTGTTTGAAGTACTTTCACGTACTGTGCGCCCGATTGATTGATTTTCGTTCTCGTACGAGTGATTCCTGCGAAGACAAGTCTACGTTGATAATGGTGATAAAGGTTAATACAAACAAAGCGCACGCACTGTTATCCTGCTGTACGGCTCGCTGAATGTGCGAGTTGAGCGCGCGCGCGCTCTTCCGATTAGACTGCGTACGATGAGGAATTAATTAGATATCATCGCCGGAAGTGGATTATGCAGTAAGTAAAGTAATAAGCAGTGCCCTTAGTAAATGAAAGAGAAACTAACCGAGCGTAAACAATTCAATACGCGCGAGGCGCGAGTGTGCGCTAACAGGCAGGACAATAATAAGTATTTGGCAAGTTGTCAGGCTCGCTTAGCGGTGAATCTGAATCTTGCAGTATTTGTAATCTTTCTCGTCCAAAACACTTTTGTCTTATGCAAATAGAAAGCTGCTAATTTATTCTCTGCACTCTTCCACGTAATAGCTATATGAGGTATGATGTAGTGTGAACTTTCAGGGAAATGTTTGCCTTGAATTGGTAACAATAACAATAATACCAAAAGGCGCACTTGGAGTGACATTTACAATGCTTTAAGTGTCTCTGCTTCTTGGTAAATATGTATCCTCCACGTCAAGGGCGCAGTCGCTCCAGTTGGGCAGCAATAAATCAATCAAATCAATTCGGGGTATACATACATATTTGCTGTTTATGTGCGCTTCAGCGATGATTGCACAATTGATAAGCAAACATAAGCGACGTGACATTCAAAGCAATGCATGCATGGCTATGGAAATAACAAATAGTCTAGTACGACGAGCAAATATGCAAACATTACGGACCATCATCATTGCAAGACACGAATGTTATCTTATCAATCGAAAGCAAATTAGCATGCCGCATGCCGTTTAAATTGTTCAATCAATCGAAACATGCAATTAGTCGATTGGCGCGTGCGTTTAGTGTTTAGTTAGGTGCGTTCCGTGCGTTCGGTTCGGTTTCAGTGGAATCGAGTTGAACTTTGGCTTCGTGTTTGCTCTGTGTACCAACAAATAAGATAAATTGATAGATAGATTTACATAGGTGCTAGCTAGCCGCCGATCACCGCTCGCCGCTCGCCGCATGGTTGCAATAAGCTTGGCGTAGACCTTAGGCAATACGGCGCTTTGTTCTTGAAGAGTTGCCAAGTCTGGCGGCGGCGCTATGTTGTGGTGTTGCTTTCTGAACTTGGTGTCGGTGCTCTGGTGGTTCTTTACTTTCCGCTGCACTGCATCCAGATGTGCGCGCATTGATTAAACGCTCAAACGCGCCGCGACCGTCAATTAATTAAATTTTGCGACGACCCCGTCCGCCGGCTGCGCGTTTATTTGCGCGCTGCGCTGCGCCGCGCCGCGTCTGCGAGTCACGAGCATTCAATTGTGCGCCTTCTGCTGCCTTCATTAACTAAATAAACCAATTTCTTCTTTATTCGCATTTCGCAAGTCGTCATCATTTCGTCAAATTCGCACAGAAGCGGTAAACGCCGCAGTACAGTGTGGTGTTTCCGCGAAACGATTAGCAGCCGTAATCGCTACGTTAAATGAGCGTGATAACGCACACCGCCGATTAGAACACGCATGAATAATAGGGATACGATAAGCCATAGCCAGTCAGTCAAGCAGGTGAGTGATCGAGGTAATAGGCTAGTAGTTTACATGACGAGCCGCGCGATTGAAGCGCTTTTTGCGCGCCAACTTTTCCTACCACTTAATTGAACTTAATTGATACGTCGCGTGCATGATTGGAATTATAAAAAGCATCAAGTGTGGATAGAGTAGATGATGACCCTGTATGCAGACAGCAGAAGCAGCAACGGCGGCGGCATATTTGGCCGAATTCGAATAAGCAGTATGCATGTGTAGCCTTGCGGCTCGCGTTTGATTTTGATTGGGAATAAAAATCGAGGACAGTGGAGCTTTGATTTAGTTTTCGTTTCCACTTATTTACGCGCTCCGTTCGCTACGCTCTGCAACAGCGAAATGAACGGAGAATACAACACGTTGGTTGTATCTTTGCATTGGCGTAGAACAGACAGAACAGAACGCGCTGCGAATACATTATTCTTGTCTTCTTGAAGTGCTTGAGTTGAGTTGCTCAAGTGCGTCGATCTGGATCTGCAGCAGCAGCAGCAGCAGCAGCAGCAAAACTTCCACCGACACCAGCGAACAGCGCATTAGGAGCAAATTACTGTTATGACAGAACGTTAACCCTCCGCAGGCGCCATTGTCTTGTGCACTTTGTTGATTGTTTCCTGCATCCTCCTCCAGTATAGCCATAGTCATGCATGTTAAAATATTCACTCACTCAGAGAATTATAGTATTGCACTTTACGAAGTTTGATGTCTTATCACTGACAAGAACCAGCTGCGTCACACTCTGGACTGTTTCATTCACGGATGCAGAAGGGAAAGTGAATTCCACTCCAGTCCACAAGGAACGCTGGATGCATTTGATTACATTAGGCTCTTGAGATACGTCGTGTCAGATCAGCCATCGCAATGCGATGTGGCAATCGGTGAGCGAACAAGAGCGCAAGCGCCCCAGCGCTTTCACTCAAGGTCCGGCTGCAATTGACCCATCGCCTCCATTAACTTGATGGCTTCATCGTAAATTCCAACCTGCGCCTTTGTTACATTAGCGCCGCACCGACTTATCGACATTGGTCGATAGACGGTGTCTGAGTCACAAGCAAGATCCGCGTTCCAACCGGTCGCAATGTCGCAATACACGAACGCGACCCTAATATGACCATCGACCCGCGGCTTTAGTTTTATTACCAGTGTGTTTGTACTTCCGCATTGCATTGTTACCATGTGTATGGAGAAAGTGTTTCGAACGCATCGAATGCAATTGGTTTTGCTTAGGTTTGGTATCCAATCCAGTGACCCATGTCTGCATGCACCAGTGCAATGGATTGCGTTGCGTATGCGTCGTCAAACCATATCAGTCAGAAATCACCTTGGGAGTCGGCTGCCTTGCCGATCACCTGAGCAGTTAGTTAGTCGGTGCAATTAAGACAATGGACTATGGTCACGCTCGCGCTTGCGTTCGTAGTCAAAGCGGTGGCAACGAAAGGTTACTGGAGCGTAGCGTACCTGCAAAGGCAACGCAAGTGAAAGTCAAACATACAGGCAGGTGGCTCACGTCGCTCTCTTCTTGTTGTTGTTGCAGAGCAGCGTCGCCGAAGAGGGCAGCCCGACACAATGAACATTGCTTACCTTAAGGGCTTGATGTCAACGATTCTCCTGCTGGCGGTGTTCCTGAGCGCGCACGCGGCCCCCGCACGACCTCTAAACGAGCGATCCACAGAATTCGCCTGGGTGATTCTCGACGGCGATGGCTCGCAGACGTCCCCGCGGCGCAAAATCACGCCAAAGTCGATTTTCATCTCTCCATCCTTTGGCGCTCCCAGCTGCAGCGCGGGCTACACGCTCGACGCGAACGGACGGTGCGTTAAAGTTGTCACGTTGGACACGACCGCTCACGATGCGTTTCTGCTTGAGTTACTCAACCAGAACTACTACGAAGACTATGACGACGACACCGAGAACGGCGATCAGCCCTCCGAGCTGCTGCCCACGCCCGGCCCGTTTCAACTCAATATTCCGCTCAGTCTGGGAGACGTGACCGAAAAGGACAAGATCTCCATCATCGTGGCGCCCACAAACGGGCACTTCGAAGACGCGATGAAGATCGAAGATGTAAAGACCAGCCAACTAGATGCCCCGTTGATTGTGACGAAGATTAACGAGAATGCGGTGCTGCAGAGTGAGCCCGCCGGAATGGACAAGTTAGAACCAAGTGAGTCATATTACTTCTTCTTCTTGTTATGGGTTCATGATTGTTGACTGTTGTCTTCCTCAGATATCACTACCACCATTACCACTGCTGCTGCTGCCACTGCACCTACAACTTCGGATGTGGAAGCGACCACCACAGAATCCACCACTCCTCAAACCACAGTGACTGCCGGCCCAACCGAATCCACGACGAGCGAGGAACCACAGGCGATATTCTTTAAAGTGCCCACCGCACCGAGTACAACACTATCGTCTTCTTTACGCCGCAATGCCATTTACTTCAATCATCGCAACCGCGACAAATGGTATTTCACTACGGAACCGACCTCCGAGAGACCCTCTTCATCAGTTGATGCAAGCGCAAGCGCGAATTTAACCACCACCAGAGTTGAGAGGTGAAATTAGGGTGGAACGATTCATCGAAATCTGTACATATAACTTATTACATTGTGATTGCTGATTGTATTTACTGGTCGGTTGGCTGTTTATCTGTTGTTATCCGTTTATGATACATATTTTGGTTACGGAACGGGATGCAGCATGCGCTAGTGCCAAATACGTGCAGCTGGTCTATTTATTATTGTATGCACATCACATGAACGTTCTATGCCACAGAATATGCTGGATATAATTTTAAAAATCACTAATATCCTAATGCTCCTGGCCCCGAAGTATTATTATTATTATTACTATTATTATCATGATGTATTACGTAGCTAATTACCTAATCGAAGATTGTAATATATAATAAACCTACGATTAGAATACTATGATAAGTTATATTCTCGGATGCGGACGGACACGGATGGCCTGTGGTAAGGCTTTTTAAACGGTACGACTCGAAGTTCTCCTGCTTGTTAGATTGATACAAAAATTTATTCCTTACAGAAGTTCACGTCGAATTGATTAATTCAGAAAAAAACATGTATATTTGTTGCGGTTGCGCACAATGTTAGAGACATTGGTGGAGAAATCGTTAGCTAGGGGAGTTGGTAGGCAACCGCTTCTGCATTCTGAGTCGCAAACCGACTTTTGTATAATAAATCTGAATAAATTTGTAAATAGGTAATTTACCTAACACTAAAATGTGCAGGGACAAACACAGGTTTACCTAGATATTTTCGTCGTAAAGTGGTGTTGAATCGCCCAGGGACATGGAGTGTGGCGATGTGTTCGTCCGAGGCGTGCTTCGTGCCGAACGCGGACTCCTACCCACGTTCTTCATTCGCGTCCGCTCCAGGTCACCTCGGATATCGTCAAATCTGGGTGTGCGTTGACCTTGGGAGCGCGGTGTGCCGCGACTGTCGCTGCCTCTTGGACCGACGTTCCTCGCCCAGGCCTCGGCTGCCTTCTGCCAATCGGTGGATTCACTCTGCGAATGGTAATTGCGACGACTGCTGCTCTCGGACGTGTAACTGCGAGGCGATGCCATCTGGTAGGGTGACTTCATGAGGTCGTAGTTTCTAGGGCTCGGTTCGCACGGCGAGGCGTTTACAAGTGGCGATTGAGAGGGTAACGTCCGGTAGGCTGGTGTGCGTTGTGAAGGTGTCACAGCACCAGGATGCAAGAAGGGCCCGTTCATCAGCGGCGCCGTGTGCGGAATATGCTGCGACGGCGTCTGGTGACCACTGTACCGAGGCGTTTGGTGAGGGGTTTGATAAGGCGTCATAAAGGGAGTCTGACCACTTGGCGTATAGGGCTGTGAAAGATGTGACATTGATGACAAATACATATTACATACCACTATATTGTTCACTTCTCTTACCGTATTAATATAATTAGCTGCCGCATATGCGCCTGGAGTATGCGGATAGTGTGGAGTCTGATTGGCAACCGCTGATAGCGTCTGCATCATATGAGTTGGCATGCTCTTCGCCACTTGATGGATGGCATCGGAACTCATGGCAGCGTAGCCTCCAGAAGTGGCGTTGCTACTATAAGTCGGACGCGTGGAAACACGCGGCGTGCCTGGCGTTTGAGAGCCAGGAATCGGATCCCGAAAGTGCTCCTTGAACCACTTAAAAAGATTCGGAATGCTTTCGAACATTTGGTGCCGAAAGCGAAAGCCCTCTGAGGTGATGGTGATGTACTCGTGACGCACCTTATTGCGAGGCAGATACGACAATAGGAATTTTCCTGGATAATTTTTGGATGCGCTTATCACGTAGTGAATCTTAGTCGCGTTCTTCTTGCGCTCCTCCTTGAGTAATTCCTCTGCCTTGTCCTTGTGACCGCCTTCCGTGTCCTTGTAATATCGAAAGTTCAACACTTCGCGTGCATACGCAGCCATGGGGTTCACATACCGAGCAATTATTTCATCGAGGTCTTCAAACTCCTCACCACCGATCCATAACGAGGTGCCTAACGTGAACGCGTTCGCTTTACCCTCCTCGCGTACATCAATGTGCTGGCATATGTGATCAGCTACTTTCCAGGTGATAGTCAGATGATCAGCACCCTTACTGGAAGGCCGGATAATCACATCCCCTTGGTCGGCATTGATCATCATCTTCTCCGCTTCCATGAAGTTGATGTTGTGGAATGACGGATGAATGATGACACGCTTGATGTACGTCTGTCGCTGTTTCAGGCGTTTCTTTTCTTCCTCGCACATATTGTCCTTGTCCTCGGCGTCTTGGTCATAATAAAGATCCTTGGAAGGACGCCAGTCGTGATTTTTGTCTGCCAAATCGCTTGACTTGGAAGTGCAGTCCACGGAGAAGCGCTCCACGTCAATCTTAATGATTCTGCAATGAATCAATTGACCGATTCCAACTCGTTCTTCTGGGTTGGCAACGTGCTTGTCACTGAGGTTCTTGATATGAATGTATCCGGATATTCCATTGTCCAGACGAAGTTTGACTCCGATAGCTTGACCACAGCATGCGCCAGCGTCAAAGTGATTCCACACGTCTGACAACTCGGGAAAGTCTTTCTGCAGACAGAACGGGCATTGCCACAGACCAGTCTCATCATTGCGCACCGGATTCGCATGATCCAGTTGATCGCCTTTGGGCTTTCGTCGCGAGATGCCATTTACCGATGCAGTAATCATCTTGCCGACGTAAAATGTCTCTGGCGTTTCTTTGGTCAACATATCAAAGAGTTCTTCAGCGTTGGCGCTCTTGAACGGCACGCGCAAGTCTTTGTATCGGCAGTTCAACTCAGCGCGAATGTCATATAGCGTAATGCTCTTATTGCCGAACCCTTGACGCTCCAGCTCCTCCGCAAACGCGTCTAAATCTAAATCTTTCAGCCGCTCGGGCGCCTCCAGGATCTCCTCTAGCGCCCCGGCCGGATTGGCACCCTCGTCGTCATCGTACTCGAGGGCGTCCACAGCCATCTTGCGTGCCCATTCATAAGTCTCTGGATGCACACGCGACCCGTCCAAAATCTCCACGTACGCTTCGGTACTATCGCCCAGGCTGTTCGTATCAATTTTTACAAAACCCGAACAGTTGATGAACACTTTCGGGCCCATGTGACACGCCGTCACCAGCTGCGTTCTGTTCTCCAAGCGTTGATTCGTCTGTTTCAGGACGCGCATGAGCGCTTGCCCCTTACGAGGTCCCAGTCCACAAATGAACTGCACCAGGTGGCTTTTATGCGTCTGCTGCACAGCCAGATTAATATCCACACCCACCTCATTCGTGCGATTAACAAACTCCTGATAGAGGCTCTCGAGTAACTCCTCCTTGTCAATTTGCTCCTGCAGAGGATGATACCGCAAGCTGAGTAACTCTTCGTCGGAGGTGCACAACTGGGAGTATTCTATGAGAGGGTCTTGCATCTTACGAGCCAAAGAGATGGCCTGCCTCAACACCTCCGGAAAGTCACGAAAATCCGCTTCAGCCTTGCGAGAATTGCTATACACCTTGGCGAGTTCATTGTCGATGATTTCTACGTTGATCGACGGAAACTGTTCGTTCTGGACCAAGCCCGCAATCACGAATTTGACATCATCTGAGATCATAATGGCATCTCGCGATTCACCACCAATGCAAACGACATGCGGCTTCTTGGTGAGAATAAAGTTACGAATCGCGTCCAAATCTGATTCTTTTTGCAGCTTATCCTCGTCGCGGAATGCATCTCGTCGTTTGAGCAGATTCGGCAAGCGTAAGTACTCGCAGATTTCGCCATCTAACCCTGCAAGGCAGGCGAATGCTGACTGAGTGTAGTCAGGCACATACGCGATCGCCATGACACGCAACCCTCGGGAGACGTCCCAGTCATCCTCTTCCTCCTCGGGGAAATTGCGATAGGGCGCAACACGAATCCAATTGTGCAACTTTCGGCAGCATGCCTTCAGTACAGCGTCTTTGGCTTCGTTCTCCAGCACGCGCTTCAACTCAGCGCTAAGATCTGGAAAAATGTAACGAGTCAGCGCACGCTCAACGCATTCATTGCGCAGCGCATTCCAGTCCTGCACGTGCTTGGCAAACTCGTCCTTAATGTACAGTTGCTTCGCCTCCTCCATGTACGACGAGCTGGTGTTGCCTTCAAGGTTCTCGTCGAACGTGATCTTGAGCAAGCCCTCGTCCTCGGCCATACGCAGTTTGAGGAATTGCTCGTTGGTGAGGTCACGCACCGGCTTGGCCCGGACGTACTTCATCGTGTAGCAGCTATGTGACTCGTCGATGACCTTCATGCCTTTCTTCGTCGGCCGAATGCTGATCTTGACCCGTTCGTAGAACACTTCCCGCACGCACTTGCGCAACAACGGCTCCCTACTGAGCTGCATTGCCAGCATGTACTTGGCCGCGCTCAAAACCTCATCAACAGTGGCAAACTTCTCGCAGACGAAGTCTTTCGCAATCTCCTGAGGGTCAATGCCCTCTTGTTCTACTTCATGCCGCTGGTAGTTATCCCGCAGGTTCTCGGCGAAATGCTCCGGGGACAAACCGAACTTCTTCACCAGGCCATCAATGCCAGCGCGCGTGCACAGCACGTAGCTGCTGGAGCAGCTCGGGTATTTGATCGACGTTCGCGAGGCGTCCCGTTCAGCGTCTTCCTCTTCGCCATCGTCGTGCGCATGACCTTCACCTTCTTCGTTCTCCAGCTGCTCGAGGCGCGCTTGTCTTCGCTCGGCCCTTTTCTGCTCGATCTCTTTCACACGCCAGGCTGCATGCATTCCTGGTAAATCGCTAGCGTAATACAAAGTGAAATGCAAGTACACATCTCGTAGCTCTTCAGGCGTTTGCACGTTCTTTAAACGGTCGAAATCAGAGTCTTTCATGACGCGCACGTTGTCAGGAATGGGCGCGTCTGGGTTACGCATCAGCTGGTCCAGCTGGTAAGAGCGCATCTTTTCAAACAGCGAGAGAAGATTAGCCTTGCGCGATCGAAGCTGACACCACTTTGCGTCGTACTTGTACACGCGCCATAAGTCGGAGATGTTCAGCTCCGGCTGTACGTATTCCTTGCGATAGAATGCAATGAAAGGCACCTCTAGGTGGTGGTTGCGCATGAAATCAAGCGCGCGCCGAATCTTACCCACGGTCTGCGGGCCTTTCTTTGCCCGCTCGCGCGCTTCGGTGGTCAGTTCCGCATTCTGGTTGGATACCGGTTGGCGGCAGAATGCCTGTTTGTAAATCCACTCGGCTTCCTCGTCCAGCTCGGTGCTGTCTTCTGGCACAGGCGTTATGGGGACTTCGCGCAGTTGCATACGCTCCGGAATATCCGTATTGCGGATTTCGTTATCCATATCGGTGAAGAAGCCACGCTTCAGTTCGCTAGGCTCGTACACTTCAAAAATGGTCTTACGTGAAGGCTTCTGACGGGCCATCTTCTTCGGTCGTTGCCGGCGTCCGTCGTCGTCATCGTCCACGTACTCATCTTCCTCCTCCTCGTCGTCTTCGTACTCGTCCTGGTCGTATTTAGAGAACTCGTCGTAGTCGAAATCGACGCCGAAAGTTTCCTGTGCTTCTTGCAGGGCCCTACACATAACCAAGTGAATTATAGTACAAATTCACCCTGCAAAACGTTTCCACTTACGCATCGGTAAATATAGGTTTACGTTTCTTTTTCTTGTCAGCAATTGGACGACCATCGTCGTCCACGATAAAGTCGTCAGCGTCAGAGTAGTCACCATCGTCCTCCTCGTCCCCGAAGTGATCGGGCTCAGGCACATGGTGACTACGCTCAGAACGACGTTCGTCGTCCTAAACACATACAAAGTGGAGCATTAACACTTCAATGACCGTGAGCTAGTTGCATTCTAGGGTTATAACGCTCCGACAACAACTAATAACTATAACACAAACTCGACATTCGTTACCTGTGTATCATCTTTATCCTGTGTGACAGATATGCGGATAGGAAGAGATCGATATTATTACCATCGTTACACTCTATCTAATCACAATACTACCACAATACTATTACTTACATCATCCGAGAAAATTTCCATTGCGATAGCCTCGCGCTCCTGTGATTTATCGCCTGGATCTTCAGTATCGCTCTCTTCATCTTGAATGCGTCGCAATCGCTTGAATCTCTATCGTAAACGAAAGAAAACAACATTATAGATGTTTAACGTTCTAATGCTTTGACATTAAAATTTAATTACACGACGTTCGACTTTGACGCCCAAATTTTCCTCGATCAGGTCGTAGTCTTCGTCCTCCAGTCGATCGTCGTACTCTTCGTCATCACTTTTCTTCCGTTTATCAGCCCCCGATGTATCGGAATCATCACCATCACTGATGGGGTTATCATCAATGAGATCTTTGAGCTCTTCACGAAGGCGTTCATCGTCATCTGTGATATCAGAGATTGCGAGAGAATTACATAATGCTTTCACCTCTAGATGGAAACCAACCAACCTTCTTCCTCTTCAGAACTATCATCCATGGCCTTAGCGCGCTTTTGCTTTTTGCGATTAGCTGGAGCCATTTCTTCTTCGTCCTGATAATGATAATAACAGAATGAGGTTAGAATAGACAAACGCCAAACATGCATCCATAGCAACACATTTCACAGGTGACTAGTATCTTTATTATGCTGTTTCATGCATGAAATAGATGCATATTAATTTACCTCGCTCTCCTCAGCCTCCGAAACGATGAAATCAGTCATGTTGGTGTAGCGGTAGCAGAAAGGCCCTGATCGTTACAATCCCCAACGGTAACCTAACCGCGTGTCTAAACACGTAGGGCGATTCGCCGCAGAAAGGGAAATGCTATTACCCTGACAAAAACAGCAGATACGACCTCGTCTTCGACGGAAACACACGTTTTTCACCAGAGCACTACTTCTTGTTCTGCATTTTAGCAGTGTCTAAGAAAGCCGTCGTCTAGTCGAGAAAATGGCGCTGCAAGTCACTGCATGTGGCGCCGCTAGTAGCTTTAGTTTTATTCAAAAGTTGAAAATAGTTATTAAATATAAAATTTAATGAAAATTTTCATATATCACAAGTAAAAAAATGAGTACAACCAACTTGTACGAGCTAAAAATCTGTGAGGATAAGTTCGTTCTGCAAAAGACGTCCACGTCGACTCACGACGCGAAACTTTGAAAGATCCTTTCTGGTGATGATGCCCACAACTGTGTTGGATTCGTCCACAATGGGTAAATGTCTCAGACCAAGAGCCCGAAACAGAACGTATATTCTTGGCAGTGACGAATTCTAAGCATTCGACAATAATTTGTGAATTTAAAAGCATGCTAGACGAAAGAAGATAATGTGCGTACTTTAAGCAAGGTGTAAGGTGAGTTGTTCATGAAAGGACGAAGATCTAGATGAAAGCGCTTCTCTTCAGGTCGCACGTGTATGTCCGAAAGAGTAATATCCAAAAGATAGTAGTCGCGAAAAGTATCCATTTGAATGCGCGGCAGCCATGTCGCCTCCTCTTCATAGTACAGCTTATAGTAAAGCATAAAAACTATTTGAGAGCGAAGTATTAGACCTTTGATGCGCCCACTGCGTCGGTCAGACATATCACGAAACTCCTGCCAAGAAAAAAAAGATTAATTATTATAAAAATATTCCAACGACATTGTGATAACCGCTAGTCCGCGAGTTTCCATCTCCTCGACAACCGGGAACCCATTATAGGTGGTGTTCAGCAAAATAGACAATAAGTAGCCAACGCGTTCAATGCCCTTCACGCACACCACCGGCGAAGCCATAACTTCAGTAGCTAGGATGCTGTGGGACAGAGGCGGTGGTACAGGAGGCAGAAAAGGTGTATGCTTTAGCTTGATTTGTATGTCGTAGACACCCTAATCGGATACAAGTAAAAGATAGTCAAAAGTACTGCGCATGTGAAAAACACTCACCTCTGAGAAGAAATCACCAATCCATTTGGCGCAGATGAGCGTGATGATTATGGGAAAGCTGAAAGATATGTTATCGCTGGTTTCCATCATAATGACGGTTAAACTAATGGTCATCCGCACCATTCCACCCAACTGTGCGCAAGCTCCAATCAATGCGTATTTGCCACTATCAATGACACCTTTGTACTGCTTTGGGACACAATAGATGGCTAATACAGAGAGTAATCGTCCCCAAGCTGCACCCGTCAAGAGAGACGGTACGAAAATGCCATTCGAAGATGAGAGACCAAAAGTTATGCATGACAATACGTAGTAAGCGACAGCAAATGAGACCAGCGAGAGCGCCTCGTAGGTGCCGTTGGGGTCGTGCACCAGGGCGTTTACAGACTTCTGCGGCGTGGCCAGCCACATGGTGCCTACAACGTTCGAATCGCCGGCACTATGGTGGCAGAGCGCCTTCAACGAATAGTCCTTCTCGTAGGGGCGGTCATTGCACTCGCTGACGTAGTAGGTCATCACGAACGCAATGACAGCATGAAATCCGGCAATGATAATGCCTTCAATGACGCGCATCCAACTATCGTGAAAGATGTATCTTCGCAAAAGGTACAACTTGGTGTTCAGTTGATTCCACATCGATCCCATGAGTCCGCCGAGGCAGCCCATGACAGCAAACACAGGCACCTCGTAGATGGAGTAGGTGAAGTCCACCGTACCCATGTTAATCAGACTGGGATGCTCTAGGTCACCTGGATGACCATTAAACGCCGACAGAAGAAAATTAATGAAGAATTTACTAACCACAGAGGTGAAGAAGATGCGCCAGGTGAGCGTTTGATTCCAGAAGGAGGCGCCCTCCTCCAAACTGAACAAAACGCCTCCGACAGAGGCTCCAAAGGCCGCCGAAACACCAGCAGCCGCGCCCGCCGACACCAAGTCGCGTTTTTCCTGGTCGTCCCGAAAGTGCTTATACATCCCCAGCTCCCAGCCCCACATGTTGATGCGTCCAGCGCCCACCAAATTCGCAACACAAGCGCCCACGTGAATCATGGGGCCCTCCTTACCGCTTGCAACTCCGCCAACGATTGAGAACGCAAGCCCGGTGGCCTTAACAAAGAGCGTCTTCAAGGATAGTATCCGCGGGATATTAACTCCGTTTAGGTAGCACTTCACCAACGGAATGCCAGAGCCGGACGCCATAGGCTGACATTATAATAATACACGCTACATAAAATACAAAGCAAGAGAAAAACCCATAGCAAAACAAACACTTACTTCCAGATAAGTTACCATCACACAGCCAAGTGTGAAGGGGAACACGTTTAAGAGGAACCATGCAATGAGCACATAGTACTGTGTGTGAAACTCGTTGTCTTGGATGACTGTAACACACACGATCATTTGGTGAAGGGAAAGAAGCATAAGATTAACATACGCTCGCGGAGAATGCGGTATTTCTTCATCACTAGCGTATCGATGGCCATATCGACGAAGGAGCCCACGATAGCTGTGAAGATGCCAATCTGAAGAAATGCGATCCATTTGAGTACGTTTTTGACCACCAAGTAGCGATAGCCGCGACTTTCCTCTTCTTTGATGCGAAATTCGTTGTCGACGCTGTCATAGTCCAAGCTCTAAGCCAAGCAAGCATAAATGATAATGTCAATCGCACAGTCAGAGATCGGGAGATAGTAATCACCTCATAACGCTTGGACACGAGATGCGGTGGTCCCTTTCCGTACGAATACAATGTGGGGGTGTATTCCGTGCGCTGGAAGTCGACGACCGTCGCGGTGCGAACCAATTGGTTGACGCGCGTAGAGTTACTCCGGTTGAAGTTGCGAGAGCGCGACATGGTGAACCCTTATTCTATGTCGTTTCACCGATCATGACCATAATTTCAATACGAATTTTGACTTAGATTACACACTGCTTGCAAATCGAATCACTCACAGACAATTTTCTATTGACTCGCCGCTGACATTTCAGTTACTACGGGAATTGCATATTGTGCATAAAATGAAATAATACATAAGTTATATTCAATTGTTCCACCTGAATCATTAATAATTATGCCAATTATGTATAATATAATAGAGAGAAGCGCAAGCGCAAGCACAAGCACAAGCGCGAAGCGGAATCCACTTCCACTTCTTCTAACAGCAATATCAATTCTTCTCCGTGCACTATTTACAATATTCACATATTCATTCTACGAACAGAACAATATTGCTGTTAGTTATACTTTTCAGTTTACATATTTGTTGATTGTAATGAAGGAGATGAACGTCCTCTGCTGACATGCCTTCTTCGCAGACGATCGCCAGCGGGACGATATTCCGGTCGACAAGTTGCCACTTGCGTTTCAAGATGCTAGAGATAGAAATCGTCATCCATTATCAATCATTGTATAAACAGAAAGCTAACAATACAATACAACACAACACAATAGGACGGGACTTGATAATTGAACTATATGTATTTGAATAATAAAATAAACATGCTATGGAGGCGACGTGCACGTATTCGTACTTACGCCAATCTTCCGCATAATGTCGAAGATGATGTTGAGTGCAAGAACACGCGAAGACGGCGTCAATGGGCGCTCGAGCACGCTGCTGGTGCACACAACGCCATCGCCTAGAAGCAGTTATAATCCGTAAGAGAAGCGAATGCCTATGCCTATGTGATGCTAACAAGACCCAACCATAACACGAACACCTAGGTCCTAACCTATGCAGATGGACACTATGCATTGATATGATACAAAGAAATAAAAACAACCTGACGCCTTTAAATCGTTCCGTTTATTTCTTCTTCTTCCTCCTCTTCTTCTTCTTCTTCCGCACTCTATCATTAATCTAATATAATACAAAAATAGATCGAAAGCACGCGTGTTATAATCGAGTCTTGTTACTTAAAGCAAGCGCAAAGCATTCGGTCAGTCAGGTCAGGTCGCTCATTCATGCAAGAAACTAAATTACGTCAAAATTAGTCAAATTAAGTATCGTCTGATCCGTAAATCCGGTGAGATAGGTCCTCGCTACGGACTTGCGAGCGCTAGTGACTTCTTACACACGAATAATTTGAAAAAGGCTTGACCGAAGGGCTTACGTTTGGTCGGCGTCGTCTGCGTTTCGCACTCATTCTTTAGTCGGTTCGAGTCGATCACTCCATTACTGCCGGTGCTCGCGCTGGCGGTCGTAGCCTCGGCCACGTGTCCGTTGCGAACCACGCGCTCGTTGTCTGGACAGCGCCCTTTCACGAGCAGCTCCTGCTTGAGATCTGCGAACGAACGCCAGAGAAAGCAACAATTATACGTTTACCTAGAGGGTAGCTAGCTAGCACTTACCTCTGCGCTCGTCGACGAGCCGCTGTAGTTTCTCCTTCAGCGACTCCTTCTCGTACAGATCAGACTCCAGGATAGCATTGCGCTCCAGAGCAGAGTTCAGCAACGCTTCGATCTGGTTCACGCTGGCGGCATGCATGCGCTCGGTCCGCTCCAAGTCGTCGTTCTTCTGCTCCAGCACGCGCACAGCCTGCACCAGTTGTTTCTTCTCCTCCTTGAGTTGCGCCACGTCCATGAGCAGCTGTTCATTCTCATGCGTAACTTGTTCCAATTTGAGTTTTATATTGTCCTTATCTTTCGCTTCTTTGTTGAGAAGGTGCCGCAGCTCCTTCAAGCTCTTTTCGTCCTGTTCGATCGTCGCCTCCAGTTCTCGCTCCAACTGCTGGGAGCTCATTGTGTATTCCTCAAACTCTGTTTGCAAATTCTCTTTTCTACAAGAACGTTATATGCAGGTTAATAACAAACTACAAACTACGTATATAGATATAAAAACCTACTCGTTCATAAGTCTTTCCACATATTCCTTCCAATACTGAATCTCGTGATCCTTGGAGGCAAAGTGTGGCTGATCGCCAGCATCCATGATGTTAGCGATTCTTCTTGTCTCACAATCAGCAGTGCAACGCTCTCTTCAGTTTGCTTTCCTGTATTTGCACAAGGCGTGTACGTGCAAGAAGAATTTCATAGACCTTCGTACGTTGCTGAATGGAGAAAACAATGCAATTGTGTAAAACTTTTGTGTGTGTTTGAAACACAACTGAAAATTTTGATCGATTGGAGGAGTCTGACGCTGTAATTTTGATTAATCTTGCTCAAAATGAATAGATAGATGCCAAATAGAAAGCCTAACACCCAAGTTGTGTGTCATTGATAGATGTGTTTGTCTGTTGATATTAAAACAAAATGTGCCATAGCACGCTGTACCGCTCCAAGGCCACTTACCAATTGAAGCCAAATCCACAAGAGGGGCCTAGCAGGTTGTTGCTACGCTGCAGGAATCATATGACTGCTGATTATCCTCCGTTAATCCTATCTTAGGCAGCCAAATGGAGCAGAAACCATACGCCAACAGCAATCAAATCCACAACGCAAACTACAATATGTACTTCTGTACCACTTTCTAATGCACGCTTTTTATGTCACTACGCGCAGTTTTAATTGTTGATCACTGCTGATAACCAGCAGAACATTGCTGACAATGCGTATTATTCTGTTATCAAAGGATAATACTCTTTTGTTGAACGAAAATTATTGCAATCGTTGCAATGGACGATGAGTAATCATAGAGAAATGACCAGGATGACTAACTACAGTAAGTGTACTTGCGCCCTCTATAATAACTTGCCCAATATAAAGGTTAAGCCTATTGTTTATAAATGTTTACACACATAATTTCTGAATCTGAATATCATACCGGGAAACATGTTTCTGCCTAATCTAAGGAGAATTTCATTATCGAAAAGTACACTAGTAAGTCTTGCACTTGTCTCAATTATTATTACGTACTACGCACTTGTTGGCAGATAACCAGATGCTTATCAGACAATTTACAACAATTGCCCTTCAGGGCTATGCTTTATGTGCCTGGATCTGACAAAAAGAAGTTGCACAAGGTTTTAAACTTAAAAGTCGATTGCGTCGTTTTAAATTGCGAAGATGGTGTAGCGGACAATATAAAGGAAGAAGCCCGGAGTAATGTAGCAGAGATTTTAAATCGGACAGATATGAAAAATGACAATTTGAGCGTCCGCGTTAACGGCGTACACTCACCCTTTTTTAAAGACGACGTCCAAGCCTTCCTCAGCACTAGAACTCTACCCGTTGCAATGTTCTTTCCAAAAATTGACGAGCCTGCTGACATCAAGCAAGTACATAATTGCGAGCAACGAAACTGATGCAGCATGCATTACTTAATAAGCAAAATCTTTAGGTTGTCCAAACGTTCCATCAGCACAACGTGCAAAACTGTATGATGAATGCATTCTTTTACATTGAGAGCGCCAAAAGTGTAATGAACTTGAGAGACATTTGTATTCAGACGTTGAAATACAGCAAAGACAGCTTGATACCAGCAGGTTTAATCTTTGGAGGCGATGACTACCTCGCCAGTATCGGTGCAACGAAGACGCAGGACCACAAAGAGATTCTGTATGCCCGACAGAAGGTTGTCAACGTGGGCAAAGCCTTTGGCCTGCAGTGCATTGACATCGTACACATCAACTTCCAGGATCAGCAGTCGCTCGAAAATGAATGCATGGAAGGTGCGCGTATGGGATACACCGGCAAGCAAGTGATTCATCCCAATCAAATCTCCACTGTCCAGAGATGCTTTTCCCCCAGTCGTGAGCAGATTGAATGGGCATCTGCCCTCCTGGAGGAGTATAAAAGCCACGCCAAAAAGGGACTTGGCGCGTTTACATTCCGCGGCGTCATGATTGATGCTCCACTGATGAAACAAGCAGAATACATTGTCACTTTAAGTAAACGACTGTAAAGTAATTTACTGACTGATTAATGAACATATTTTGTTGACAGTAAATAAATCAAATCATGTATTAGGTGCTCTTATAAATTGCTCCAGTAATTGTTCCCGATCGTTGCAAAATGCAGCTCCTGCTGTCCGATTCAATGGTGATCACAGGTGGTCTGCTTTGTGGCTCGAGCCTTTGCCCCTGCTCAGCAATTGCACAAATTATTCCAGCGCTTTCCGTGCTTGCCGCCCCTTTAACTCCAAGACACAAGCCCTGGTGATCCGCAAATACACAGCCAATTACATTTGGCGAGTCCATTCTAAAATGTGGAATCAATTTGTTATTGTTACTATTATTGCTATCTTTTAGGTTATACGTACACTTCGTGCATTACTCGTTCGAGAGGCTTTTCCATAATGAAATCAGTACCAGAGAGCTTACCAATATTAAACTAACAACAAGTATTTAACAAATATAATTAGCAGTAGTCTAGATAGTAGAGATAAGAGTGAGACTGTGGAGCGTGGCACAGTCAGGTGATTGTAATCAATTTGTTTACTCACAATTGAAGACTCACAGCCAATTGACCGTCCGAGGGAGCCACTACATTCAGTTTGCTGCATTTTAGGTAGCAAAGCAATAAGTATGTATGTAATGCGATTTGGATGCGCACGTCACGAATTGTAACCTAGCTACACAAACTTGGAGTAAACGAAGCTGTTTGGCACAGTTTATGTTTGCCACGATGGCTACGGCTACGACACCGACTTCACTAAGCATGAGCAATTCGCAGGAAACCGCCTCCGAGGAGGTGACTCAGAAGGCTGCTGCCATGGATCTCAGCAAGGATTCTTCGAAGATGTCCACCAGGAATGTAAGTACACCTTAGAATACTCCTTTTACATGTACGACCCACTCACTTTCATTCCTTGTAGACGCAGTTTGGAGAAATTGCGATTGAAGCCGCGCAAATAGTCAGCCGGCTGGAGCAGGTTGTCGATGGAGTGCATGCCAATGCAACTGCATTTAATCAGTCTACAGTCTTATTGGGCATGGAGCGGAAACAATCGGATGAGATTCTCAACATTATCCAAACATTGATTGCCATTGACGAGGATGGGGAGCCCACTTCGTTGCCACTCTTTGACAACATTGCTAAGCTAATTATTATATCACATAGTTTGGCAACGTACTGTGGCAATTTGGACCGAACAATCCTGCAAAAATTGAGCACACGATTCACTACCGATACGACCCGGTGGCTTAGCCAAATGTTTGGGTGAGTTAAATTTATGTTTATTTGCAAATTCTTGCAGATATTGGCAAAGGTACAAAGTTATGCCTGCCAATTTCTACTTTTAGATTCTTAGACGCGAATGTGTTTTACCATGAGGACCAGCTCGAGGGGTTAGTTCGCATCACACGCATGATTCTACATTATAAATATCCAAGGTACATGGAGGACGGCGCCTTGGCATATACGACAGCGCCTCCGATAATTTACAGCAGCGTCGCAAGTCCTCTCGGGGTCGTGCAGCATTTATGTCGCCAGTTGGGTTTGCCCCTATCCTGCGTCCGGCCCGTTCCTGTTAATACGCACTTTGGCTCGCACTACACAATGGACTGTGCAGCTCTGCAAAAAATGCTTGCAGAAGATGTGGGTAGCGGTCGCACGCCATTGATTATCATTGGAGATGCCGGGACGCCAATCACTGGCCACCTGGACAACATACCCCGGCTGCAGGAGCTCTGCAAATCGTACGATGTGTGGTTGCATTTGAGAGGTCACAGTTTAGCGTCACTAGCCTTGCTGAATCCAACGCCCAATGGACATCAGAAACCCATCGCCGACAGTTTCACGTTGCCGCTCTGCACCTGGCTGCGTTTACCCGGATTGCCTATGGTCACACTGTACAAACTATGGGAGAAGCCGAGCGATGCTCGCAATCGCCAGGTGGGTACAACGCGCGAGAGCACCCTGCCACTGATTGCCGGCCTGACGAACGATCACCAAGGGCGGCGGATCACTTCCTTGCCACTCTGGGTGGCACTCCAGGCGCTCGGCCGCGAGGGCGTTCACACACGCATCAGGGATAACTTTCTCGCCACCGAAAAGCTATGGGCGGCAATCGACTGCTATCGGCAGGTGCGCGTTGTAAGCCAGAAGCCTGGGGGCGAAAACGGTGCGTACACCGTTTCTGAGTTGATTGCGATTGCCGGTTCGGCGCAGTCAGCTTCCTCAATTCCAATTCTATTCGAAACCACCGCCAGCAGCGTCGTCTTCCAATTTATACCCGAACTGAAGGATGGCGAGTCGCTGACGGTCGTGCCGCCATATTATAACAAGCTCAACTCTTGGCTAGGCCAGATCCTCCAGCTGGACGCGCCTCAGGTGCCTATCGATATCTGTGAGCTGGAGACCATGGGTGTCGTCCTACGCTTCAGCCCATTTGATCACGTCGTCGGTCGCGCGCCCACCGCCGATGAGATCGAGTCCTTCGTGCATTGTCTCGAGCAGCAGCTGATCATATTGCGCGCAACAATTCAACACAAGGAGACGTTTGTTAAGCTGATTGAAGAGTCGCCTGTGCTGCGTCTCGTCGAGCTGCCAGAATGGGCCGGTCTTGGCGGCGTACGCTATGCCCCCGAGGGCTGGGAAGAGCTGCTCACTGACGTCGCACGCGAAGAACTAAACAGCTTGAACATAGCTCTGGTGGAGTCGCTGCGCTCGACGGATTCGGCGTTTTCGCTGGGCGAAGGCACTGATGGGCTGATGTGCGTGCGATTCGGCATGCTTACGCCCCAGTCGGAGGTGGACGAGCTTATCAATCTGGTGATACGCGTGGGGCAGAGCGTAGAGGAGAACTCGCGCGTGTTCGATTCGATGAGCGAGATCGTGAAGAAGGGCATCGAGACAGCCACACTCGACTTGCAGAAAGAGAACGAGGAGCGAATGTGGCAGGAAGGTATCCTCCGACAGGTTCCCGTCGTGGGCACGTTCATGAATTGGTGGGCGCCAAAGACGATGGAGACTGGAGTGCGAGGTAGGAGCCTTAATTTAACGCAGGGCGTCGTTGAGTCCACAGAAAACATCTATAAGTATCACATGCAGATACAAGGAGGAAATTTGCAAAGTGGTAAATACTAACATTTTTCATTTCCAACATTTGAGTTAGATTTTCTATTCTAACAACTTACTTAGCTAAGGCGTTGGTGGCTTTTCTAAGGTGTAATGACTCGTTTGTTTCGTAGGCTTGAAGAATCCTCCTACGCCACAGATACAGACACCCGTTGGAGGTACACACTCGCGGTCTAGTAGTCATGCATCGCAAACGAGCCAATGCAGCACTGCTAAGACTGAACCCGCCAAGTGATGCGTTCTTCGGCGCCCGTTGGTATATATTATCATATTACACAGAGATAGGCACATATTTGGAGCTATTTTATACATATTCCTATCATCATCTTCATCATTGGCCGAACGTACGAAGTTGGTTCAGTTTACTGTGATAAATAATGGTCACTAACCAATATTCAGTTAAGTAAGGTGTTGGATTTGCTGAACGCCTTACGTACGAAAGTGTAGCAGGATGCACTTCAAACCAAAGAGGACGTGAGGTTTGTCATAAGCGCCGTGTCATTAATTGTGTAGCCAATAAATATAAATAAATTATTCGCATTATTATCCTAACACATGAGATCGCATTTTATGTGCAGAAGTAGTTTTATTTTATTATGTTCATCATTCAAAGCAAATAATTCATCCATCAATGTTCTCGCCATCATCTTGTATCTTGTTTTGCGTCTTCATGCTTCATGTTTGTTTAGTTTATTTATCTATTCTATATAACCATTTATCATGCATCGCGCCACATTATGATCATATAACAGTATGTATGTTTAAGGCTTGGTCTTATACATTATATCTTTATGAGTATATTATGTAGTTGCGCACGTTTAACGCAACCTGCAACCCTTCGCCCTTCAGCCGCTACTCGTACCCGTGTAATTGTTCAATTTCAAGTTTGAATTTTTCTTTGGCTAACTCGTTATATTCAGTCAACAAAAGCAGCATCATGAATCATGATTACAAATCAATAAAGTTCACATTTCATAATTAATTGAGTCTTCTATCTATCATCTGTGTGACGAACACAGATGAACTTTTGTTGACTATGCGGTCATCATTTGGCAACGAAATTATGTAAATCGAACGTTTGTTTGTCTCTCTTCTCTCTTATTGCAGTGATTAGCGATT
Source organism: Aleochara bilineata (assembly GCA_003054995.1). NCBI lineage: Eukaryota > Metazoa > Arthropoda > Insecta > Coleoptera > Staphylinidae > Aleochara > Aleochara bilineata. The sequence continues at coordinate 50,686 of NBZA01000102.1, forward strand.
GCGAATACATACATCTGGGAAAAAGTGCGCATACGCTCTCCGTCACTAGAAGTAGGTAGTACAAGTACAATCAATCAATCATTCCATCCATTTACTTATTATGACTAGTCATTAGTTGCAATAATTTAATCATGAATGAACGAGCGTTTAATTAAGTTTAAGTAATACGTAAGTAAGGTGTGTATAATAATTAAGTACAGATATCGTCTTCATTATCACATTGTTTTTAATATAATAGTTTGGTTTGTCGTCCGTACGTAGGTCTGTACGCGATTGCAACCCCAACCAGCCAGCCTCCTCATCAAAGAGTCTTCAACACATTAACACGTTTGCTTTGCATCTCGTACACGCACACAATGAGTTGCTGCTGAATTAATAATTATTAATATTTAGTTTATAAATGCTTAGTAATTATGTTTAGTATGCCATACGTCTATTAAGTGAACAAGTTAAGTAATAAATCAACCGGTCAATGATTATCTGCGGAATGAATTCAAAACGAAAGCAAGCAAAGCAATTGAAAACCGTAGAGCGAGCGAAATCACGCGTGTTGCGCTTGCGGATGATGTGTGGTCGAGAGCCGTCTGTGCCAACGGCGGCAAGATCGGCGAGGTCGGCAGGCCGTGTGTCATACTACGGGCTCCTCGCGCATGAAGTTGATGTTCTGAGAAGCGCAGAAGTCAGCCGTCAGCGGCAGGCAGTTGAAGTACGTGCACAACTTGCAGTCGTAGACGGGGAACACGTAGAAGAGAAGAACGAGACACGTGAAGAAGAAGAACGCGGAGAGTAGGCATACCCAGATCAGCAGGACCTTCTTGTGTCGGTCGTAGCTGCCGAACGAGACGAACGGCATCAACGCGTACGACAACAGGAAACCGAAAACGAATCCAAATAGATGCGCGTAGTTGTCAACCCAAGGTAGCAAACCGAGCGCGAATAAAGCCGCCGTGATGGTGAGCAGCTTGCAGAGCGCCTGATTGGGATGCCGCAGCAGCGGCCATGCATTTAGCACCTCGACGATGAGGCAGGCAAGCAGGCCGAACTGCGACCCAGAGGGTCCCACCTAATATACAACCAGGAACATTAAAGCCATGCTTCTGTCATCCTATACCCATACCCTACTTACGTCTGCCCTGTATGGCACAAATATCGCGCTGGCAAGATTGCCCGCAACGCCGCTACCCATGTAGATGATGCCAATGCGTAGACTTCCCGTGAGCTTTTCCAGATCGCGCATCAGAAAGTACTGAATGAAAAGGGTGATGCCCAGCTGTAGGAGGCCAGCGTGCAGAAACAACGAAGTCCACAGCCGGTAGAATTGGTCGGGTATTTCGAAGAAATAGAACGGAATCATGCCGCAGACATCATTCAAGCAAGACACCTACAACACCGAAAGAAACGCCCTTCAGCCTGAGCAAAGCAAGACCATCCATTTCCTAGTCAAACTTACTTGAGAACACAAATTGGCTTCCTCGTGGAACTTGCCACGTACAAAATCGCAGTACTCGCGCGTCGTGATCCTGCACTGGCCGTGAATACCTATACAGCATGGATGCCCGATTACCTCACAGACCATGTGCTCGGCAAGGCGATCGCGTGGGCCTCCCTTCTGGACGGAAGACTGCGTGTTCGTCTTCCTGCAGATGGGCCATTTGGTGATGTCGTCCGGCCATTCATACGGGTGAACACTTGCTGGCGCATCACAAAACCTGTAACAAGCAAGTAACCAAATCAGCAATGTAATAGTCAATTAATTGCATTCACACCACGTACTTTGGATCCAAGCCGCACACAGAACCGGAGATGCGACCCCCTGGACCAGACTCACCCGCTGACCACTTCTTCCACGTCGAAATGGTTTTCTAAATGCAAAAACAGCACAAAGACATTTGATTTGTGTACATTGCAGTATGTAGAATCGAAAAGAGCGTATTCAATATGCATCAACATACCGATGGCCTTAATCCACGTATCTGCATGTAATTAGTGCAGCAGCATAAGCAAACAAGAGAAATACACAACATTTTGCGAATGTCAAGTCGTATAAATACATACCGAACAGTCGGCCTGCGAAGACTGAACACATCCGGAGTCGTCGTTCCTGATGCAGCAAGCTGTCTCTCGTTCCTTAGCGCGCGTCTTCTCGATTTGCTGCATGATCTTGTTGTCGACTCGCATGCACGGCGAGAACTTTGCGCCTAGATGAATAAGATCGGCGGCGCGAGGGCCAAACCAAAAGTTTGCTGGCTCGCGAAAGTCGACCTGCTGCAATGACAAGGACGTAACAAGAACCTGCCCTGAGCGCGCCTGCATGTCGAGGCCGAAAGGACCGATGCCGTAGCAAATGATTGAGATGATCATCACGAGAATTTGCACGGTGGTCACCCAGTATGTGAACATCGGTCTGTAGTCCTCCATGTCGTCGAGCTGCTCGCGCACCTTGGGATCCTGCGCGATGGTTCGCCGGTGCGACTGGCCGAACATCTTGCCCACCCATCCCATGCCGTACTGGCGGCGGTTGGAGTTGTCGAGCGCGCGATCCAGCTCAGCGGAGCAGATGCGCGTGCCGCCAACGATAGGCCGCATGTGCTCATTGCGCGGGGCATGGTGTGGATCGCGCCGCCAGCCCTGAGACACGCCTCGCACGTGCGGGTGCCGCAAAGGCACTGCTTCCACTTCGCGATCCCGTGCGATCGTGCCAGGGCTTGCGGCGGGCGACGTGTTGGCACCAGTGTACGGGCGGCCGAAAAATATTGCATCCTCGCCAGTCAGCCGACCGGTGGGCACGTCAGGTGGATAGCTACGTGATACCTGCGTCACCCTGTCGCGTTGGCTATGTCTGGTGAGTGTCTGCATATTAAACATTAAACAAGTTAAATGACGAATTGCATTCATTCGCTATTCTTACGGCAACAATATACGAAAATCCATCCCATGTCATGCGTGCGACAGACTCCTTGGCGCGTGCATCCTCATCAATTCCTCCAGCGGCTAAGTTGCCGACGCCGCTACCGGCGCTGTCGCTTGCATCAGGAACGTCGCTCGGACCGGGTAAAACGTCTGGACGTGCATGGACGGGCATCTGCAGTTGGCCCATTTGCATCGGTGCACTGCGACTGAAAGGCTCAGAGACGCCACGAAAACGCCGCCGTAGCTTTTCCGGCAACTCGGAGTCATCCTTAAGAGTGCTATACGTTCTAAACAATGAGCAAAGAGAAGATAATAAGTCAATCAATGTCTGCAATCCTCCTGCAAATGTCATACCGCTTTGCCATGCGTTTGCGCCGCTCTAGCCAACGACGCTCTTGAATGCTCAAGTTATCTTCGCAAACGCCAAAGAATGTTGCTGTTTCACGTTTGATGTAGTTTTTGATCACCTCCTTCTTGGATTGCGAGCGCTGCAGGTGCGGCCGATCATAGAGGCCCCTGTCCCTGCGTTCGCTCTGCGAGTAGTTGACCTGCCGTGCACCTGCACCTGCACCTGGAGCTGGACCTGGACCTGCATGATGCGCGTGGTGCGGTAGCGATGGCGAGGTTGAGGGCGACGACTGCTGCTGTGCGTGCATAAGGTGATGCGACGACACCGGCATCGGCATCGAGTGCGCGCGATGCCCTGGGGACGCTTTCGGCGACGCGGATTCCTTGTGCGATTCTTGCAGCTGCTCGCTGGAGTTGTGCGTGGTGCCCGCAGGCGACGGAGTATGCGCTCTGCTGGGCGCAACATTCGTAGGCTGTGTGCCAGAGGTTTGCACCGTCTGTCCAGACGTCCCTTGGTGTTGTGATGATGCTGGCACGCGCCTGTAAAGTGAAAGTAAGGCGTTAGAAAAGCATGTATATAATACAAATTAGTACGTACGAATTTAAATCATCTAATTCTAATTCCATTGTGCACAGCTGAATACAGCTCAACTGCACTGAGTGCACACAGCCACAAGGTAACTGATTTACTGAGAACTTTAGAGAGTTGGAAACTTGAGGATCTCTAATATGATACCTGTAGTCGTGTGCACTCGTCTAACGCCGTACGCTGCAGCGCTGAGGCGCGGTCTCAAGGTCAATAAGTAATAATAATACTCACCATACAGATACAGAGAGCGTTGCATGTGCCTGCGTCTGCGGCAGCGGCTGCTGCTGAATGGGCTTCCTGCCGCAACAGGGATCGTTGCAGATGGAGCCGTCTGCAGAGCCGATGCTACTACGGGGCGGCGGCGTGGCGCTGACCAGCCGTCCACCGGAAGCACCCATGTATTCAACGCTAGGTGAGGCGCAAAGTCCGTGCCGGCACTGACCGGGGGGCTGCTTGGAGCGCGCCCCACAACCCACGTCCTTGTTGCACTGAATGGCCTTCTCCTGATGTAGTGCGGCATAATTTTGGCACTGAATGTCCTGTAGACTGCCGTCCTTGCCGTGGCTCGTCACCGAGCTGCTAGAGCTGGAGCCAGGCGAAGACTTGGATAGCTGATAGCCGTCTTGATAGTTGCTGCAGCATTTGATACGATTGGGGGTACTCACGTACCGCAATGTGCGCTGCCCGCCGCCGCCGCCGCCAACGGGAGCGTACTGCGGGTAGGGCACCGGGAGGCGGTAGTGGAACGCCAGATCGCGGCGTACATATGGATCCTGCGTGGAGGCGAACTTCTGCGGCGTGCCAGTTGCGCTCACACCGCTCGAGCCGAGACAGGCGCTGGCGGCGTAAAATTGATGGTACGCAGCAGCGACGTAGTCGCCCTGCGACTGAGGTTGTGGTTGCGGAACATACCTCTCGATGGGCATGTGCGGATTGGGTGGCGCGTAGCGACTGCCGTCGGTAAAGCCAGATATTAGACGCTCAGTAGCGTAATAACCGCCACCTCCACCACCGACGGTGCTGCTGCGATGCTGCTGCCCGTAGAATCTATCGGGATTCGGCGAGGAGGCAGCAAAGCGATGCTGGCCGCCAGCATCTTGATGCTGAAGTGGGAGTGGGTGGGAATGGGGGTGCGAGTGTAAATGCTGGTGCGTATGGAATTTGCTCTTGTCGTAGCGGTCGAGAGTCTTGGCGTACGCATCGGTGGGTGACGGGGACAAGGGCGGCGGAGGGACAAACCGCTGCTGGTCGACCTGCTGCGATGTCGGCGAAGGAAAAGGCTGAGATGGGTAGCATGCCTCCGGGCTGGGCGGCGTATTAGTGGGCGACAGCGGCGGCGGCGGAATGAAGCGATCGCCTGCAGGCGCTGGCGACGGCGGTTCCATGTAAGGTACTTGAGTAGTTGTAAACTTGAGCTCGACTTGTGGCTGCTGCTGATGCTGCATATTGTTCGGTCCGTTTCCGCTGCCGCTACCGCTGCTTGCGCTTGCAAAACGTTCGGGGCAAGGAATTGGCGGAAAACGCTCACCGAAGTTGATGTATGTCTCGAAGCGGTTTGCGTGCTGTTGCTGTTGTTGTTGTTGCTGCTGCTGCTGCTGTTGCGTAGAAGCCTGATAACGACTCGCCGAGATGGAGCGTTCTTTATTGTACTTGTAGATCTCTGATGGCAGCGTCTTCGAACCGAGTTGATAGGTGGTATCCAGGCGTCGCCGAGTGACACCGTCTGAGCAGACGCTTTGCGTGGATGAATGTCTATCGCGACGTTCGTGTCGCTCTGAGGTGTAGCGATCAGAGGTGCTGCTGCTGCATCGCTCCTCGACGCCGACGCCGCTGCCAGTAGCCAGTCCTTGTCCCATGTACCGATCCGTAGGCGTGCTGGTTCTAGAGTATCGCTCGCGAGACATTTCTCTAGAGACATCTCGATCGAGCTGTACGTGGCCGCTGTTGTAATAACGCTCCACCAGGTCAGCGCCGCCGCTTTGATGCTGATGCGAAGGTGGATGCTGCTGCAGCTGCTGCTGCTGATAGCGTTCGGTGCGGCCACGTTCTGCATAGTAGTGCAGGCGCTCCGAGGAAATAGCCGCCTGGTGGACGCCGCCGAGCGGGTAGCGTTCGAGCGCTGATGAATACCGCTCGCCGGATGGCAACCGCTCCGAATGCGAGCGCTCGCCGATGAAGCGCCCCAAGTCAGACGAGCTGCAGGCTCCGCAGCCGCAGTCGCCGCCAGAGCCAGAACCAGAGCCGCCGGCCGCTGAAACAGCGCCAGCAGCAGAACACCCAGTCGGACAAGCAGCGACGGCTGAATGCAAGGATTGCGCGGGCGCCTGATGAAGTGCAATTTGCTGTTGTTTCCTGCCATACTCGTCCTCCGTAGGCATTCTGGTGGCCCCGGGCCCGCTGTCAAGACATCTGAAAGCAAACCAAAGCAACACACCTCCAGTAAATAGAGAACTCGGTGGACCCCTAATCAATTGCCCGCCTAGAAGCAGGAGGGGCGGCTGTGCTAAATTCTCGCAGGCGCGTAGCTGTTACACACGCTCGTTCGTGTGTGCATATATGAACTGCGACTCTGCTGTTGTTGTAGTGGGCAGAGTGAGCCACGCTTGGCACGTATCTGCCGCTCTAATCAATACTCGGGATGTTGGCGTTAGCGACGCAAAACGACGCGACGCGATAGAAAGAAAAGGAAACGAAACGAAACGAAAGCAACCGTCCACCTTTGTATATCAGATGTCTAACATCTCTCGTCCAGGGCCTGACGATTAGTTCTGTTCGCAGTTCATATATGTACCTATCGATTACTGCATTTGTCACTCGCGTAATTGTATGCGCTGATTGATTTGGCGTATTCGTACCTGTACAGGTCGCCGTGGTGATCCGTGATGGCGGCGCCAGGTTAAAAGGGGGGCAACCCCCCGCAACCTGGCTTAAAGCATCCCCGAGAAGCGTCTATCTGTAACATTCAAGCCAACAGCGTCAGCAACAGCGCAACGTGCAATCGTTGCATGCACTTTGCAACCCTTTATAGGTCACTGGGTATTCGAGGACAAGCAATGATGCATTCTCACCTGTTTGCGTTGCCCAACAACAATGCTGCTTAGACTTAAATCAAAAAGTGCACCCTGTCCCTATTATGCTACGGTCTTTGCATTCAGACCAGTGAAACTGAAAATAAGAAACGAATATTAATGATTGATTGATCTGTGTTTGAAAATTTGCGTTAAAAGATAAGGAGTAAACCATTTCTTTCTTCTTCTCATTGACATTGGAACTTATATTTCTTCTTATTCTCATATATAAAAAAGCATGCATTATTTGATCATTATTGCGTGCTTTGAATGTTCTAACATTTAAACAACCAAATAAAAATGCAATTATGATTGTGGAGAACTGTAAATGAACTAAACTTCCACAAGTTGGCAAATGCAAATTTGAAAAGTTCAAGTATATTACCTCAAAGGTAATGTCGCATGTCAAGAATGGAAGTACGAACGAAAGACTTTGAGGGTCTTTTCGTTTGCGTAATTGACCTCCCTTATGCAACTATATGTAATAGTGCTGCTCCTGGTTAAAAGTCTGCGCACAATTATATTTGCCAGCAAGCAACGAACCACCGAGAGACCAGTATTTATTGACGAGCACACGGGCACAACGCCATTCAACCAAGATGGCGGTGGGCCACCCCAGTCACTCGGCCTGCAGACGAAGCAAGCAGGAAAACGCGAGCAGAACAAAGGATCAAGCACGACCTGCCAACTTGCCCACTGAAGACGACGGCCACAGCACAGTTGAGCTTGTCCTCGAGACACTGCCTACCCGCACATAGACTAAGAGGTCAGCGCGGACCTGAACAGCGGGTGGCGCAATGTTTATTTGCACTCCCTAACGCAATCTATGCGCAGAGTGTGATCGTTTGGAAGCCGCCAACGATACGAAAAATGTTCCACGACGAGCCGGAGGCTCGCGAACAGTCGAAAAACAAGTTGGCTCTTTAAAGTTTTCACTGCAAGCGTACAACTGAGCGCAGTGTTGCCCACTTACGTTTCACAATACAAGAGCACATCGGCGGCAAGCGTACGGATGCTTTCCAACTGACGGCATTAGCACGCACGCATACAGAAGCGCTGAGCAAACGCTGCGACTAGCGGACGTGCGCTTTGCGCCCTGCGATTGCCGCCCCCGACCGAGTTTGATCGCTACGCGCTACGACATACGTAGCTTCCTCAACCACACGAAACTGAAACCAATAACAAAATTTGAATGACTACCATCTAGAGATTAGTCCTTCCACTGATCTAAAAACTATTGCCTAGTCAAATTATAAAAGAACTTTAGTTACCTAAACTTGGGCCAATCAACAGCTGAGCCAACTGAACAGAAACATAGGTGCGAGCTTGCGCTTGCGATAGCTTTGTATAAACCGTCGTCGATCATTATACCTACGTAGAGATACGGCTCCGCGACGCATGTCGGATACATTTTAATTCTGGAAACAATTAACAAGAAAGAATCAGGACCAAATATGATTGCTTTAAGAACCACCCATTTATTCTTAAACACCCTCGCTACCAAAGAATGGAATGTAACTTATTGTAACAAATCGGAAAGATAAGCAGCCACTTGAATGCTGTGTTTCAGGACAAACGCATGTTCAAAGTCTGCTTTAACCACCTCGGCTCTAACACCTTCAATGTCATGTGCCAATCGCCGACACATATCCTGCGGGGCCCAGCCGTCATTCTTCGCATACAACGCAACAATCTTTCGTCTATGTCGACGCAAAGTGTCATCGTCGCGCTCCTTCACTGAGCTCATCTCATCGTCCGCAAGAAACATGACGTTACGTGCGACTGCTGGTTGCGCCAGAGTGAGTGTGGACTGCAAAAACTCATTGCTGATTCCATACAACCAAAGAACGCAGTGCGCGAATAATAGTTGCAGACATTGCGGCCAGAACGAAAAGAAGTACGCAAGAAACATGATGAGCACTCGCACGCGCTGAACCACTTGTACGTAGAACTTACCGTTCCGGGTTTGGGCCATATCTTGCAAAGTAGGAAACAGCAAATAAGCCTTTAGAGTGCGTTGCTCCACCTGAACGTCGTTCAGTAATTGTGTACAAATGTGCGCTCCAATCGAGTGCCCCACGAGGTGGAGACGACAATCTTCCGGCACGTATTTCTTGATAAAATCCGCCTAAAAGTTCAGACCATCTTGACGTATTTACATTGACAGCATATATCCATCTAGATCTACATTCGTACCTTATGTTTAATCTGTCCTGTTAGGTTGAACAACTGACTATTAGTGTTGTTATCTGGCATTTCCAGTATTGTAGGCTGTGATGGTAGTTCGTGTCCTGCATGACTGAGAACCCAGACATTAAAGTTAGTTCTGTTGTGTATACACTCCAAGAAGGTATGATAATAGGTAGAAATGCCTGGGTTTCCACAAATGAAGAGTACTATATCCTTCGAGTCTTCTCCAGTAAAAGACTCCTCAATCCATTTACCCCAAGTGGTTACTTTCGTGGGCACGCCATTAATTTTGACGAATGCTGTGTGCATTGTGATGTTTTGTCTTTACCTGAAAATGTATCTCCGTTGTTAATTACAAATCACAACATTACTATATCACAAGGATGAGCATTTAGACAATACGTGCAACTGACATAGGCAACCAACCAAGCACCAGCGCAAGCGCCACATTGAAGAAAATCATTTTAAATTTCTTATAATTCCGTATAATCACACAAATTATGCAGTGGTAAATTACAAGAAATTTAAATTCAAGTATTCAAAGTACAGACCATACTTCTTGGGTACACATGATAAATGAACGAAGAAAAGATGACAGAATTGTATTTCATTAAATGTTGATGACTCTCGATAGCTTTTGCACGCGATTTAATAGCAGATCGCCTTGTTTGATCACCGAGTTGAACTGTGCATTTTTTAAATCCGGCCGATTCGTCTCAACAACTCCACCCACGCGGTCGATCCGGCAGTGCAGGCGGCCAGAAGCGATAAATGAAGACAATTCCCTGAGAAAATACGCAAAGTTAGTGATAAAACGCACTAACAACGTGTGCAAGAGAATTATGGAGCATTGGGATAGGTCAAAAAAGGGTATTTACTCGCACAACAGTGAGACATACTGGTCCATGAATTCCTTGCTAACGCCGAATGCTTCAGCCATGTACTGGAGGGTTAACGAACGGTAAGACTCCAATAGCTGGGAATATGCAAGAATGCGCATCTCACGAATGTAGTATCGGTAATGTGGGTGCAGCAGGTAGTCCTTCCTGAGAATTTCCTCCACTTCCGCTAAAAGGATTAAGGTTAAAAGTTGTTCAAGTTAAGAGGGCTTTGAGTAACTTACACAGATTCACAAAGAACTCCGAATAATGGCAGTTGTACAGCGAAAACAAGTAATTCTTGACAAACTGCTCCGTGTGCAACACCTCGAGGATCTCGGAGCCTTTGATGACCTGATCACGTAATTTATTACGCGGAAGCGTAATCATCGACACATACACGGTGTAGCGAACAAATGCGCAATAGTCCATCAACTCGTAGCTGGTGAAGGTGCTAATTGTATCGAGAAAGAGAGTAGCCGCCTGTTTAAAGTCACGAATAGCCATGCAATAGACTCCCTGATATACTTTCAAGCGATTCCGTCTGTCCCAGTCGCCGCCCTCTTCAATAAGCCTGCAAGTAATAAGACACAAGTAAGCCGTCAATTCGTAGAGAAATTCGCAAATTCCCAAACTACGTACGTTTTGGCCTTCTCTATATTCCTCGTGATTAGGTCATGATCCATGAAGAAGAAACCGATGCGTATGAGATGGAATATAATGTCCAATCTATGACCCAACGATACTGTCTTCTCATAGGTAGTCCGAAACACATTGACTGCGCTGTCCTTGTCACCAATTCTGCTGTAATACTCGGCTTTCTTCAGATACGCTTCGCGCACCTCCATCTCGCCCAGGTTCTTCTCGGCGTCCTCGATCACCTCGTCCAACTCCTTCACGTACGCTGCGTTTTTCGCCCGCATCTGCTTCATCAGATTCTGATCGACCGGCCAACCGGCGTCGTTGCAGACAATTTCGTACCAGGGAGCCATGTCTGGAAATGCGAGAGCAGCGTAAAGAACAGGCAAGAAGCAAGAAGAACAAGCCGGCGGCTCATGCTGACTTACCATCCTTGCGAATAGCATCCATAATCTTCTGGTGTACGCTGGAATCATTCATGTATTCGGGAAGCGTGAGCTGAAAGTTGAGCTGTGCTAGTTGCAGATTAGGATTCTTTTCCAGTCCTTGATCTTCCAGATTTTCCAAAGGCATCTTGTTCTTCTTGAACGATAACTATAACTTAATCACAAAACTGACGAACCTCCTAAACCAAACTTACTGACAGAGCATGACAACGAAAATTTGCTGAGCAAGTTGACGTATTCTTGGCCCTCTGCTGGCAGAATCAACTTGGTTACCTGTTTCATCAAAAGTCACTAAACTAACCAACTTGTCAGCTGTTGTTATTGTTGTTGTTGTTTGTTGCTTTGCCTTTGCCCGGTTAATTATATTGTTAATGTGTGCCCTGTGTCCAAGTGTACTACGGGGCGATGGCTTTCTTAGAGGTATCAAATAAGTTTGCAAGTGTGTTCCCCAGATATATTGTTTATATTATTTCTAGTGGCGTAAATTCAATTTTTTCGCCCTCAAGAAGAACGTAGACGATGGTCGACTTGTGGAAGTGTTTAAGGTATGTCTTGAAGGCAATATGTAATGTATGTAATATGACACCTTATGTCCTGCACGACTTCGCAATAGGATTCGCAAATCAGCGTCACTACGAGTGGCAACAACAATTTGATTATTGGTGACACTCTCGGCCAGATACACATTATTCCTCGAACTTGGTTCATTACAACGTTTCGTGCGTATGAAGTCAGTGTGCTGCTAGCGCAGCAGCTTCAGAACTCGCCATTTCTGGTCACAATTGGCGTAAGTTTAATGCAGGTATATGATATGACAATCTGATTGCGAGATTCTTTACTAGCAAGATGAGCCAGACACACATGTGTTTATCAAAGTGTGGGATACAAGTCGCATCGACAAGAACGGACAAGCACATTGCACTCGCGTTTCGCGCTGCAACTCCAACCCCAGCGTGCTCTGCGTTCACGAGGGGATGGCTCTCATGGCTATCGGATTCAAAGATGGGGCCTTGCAGCTGTATCGCGGCGACATTACGCGTGAGCGCAGTTCCCGCATGAAGATGCTGCGTGAGACCAGCTCGGAGGTGACTGGCATGGCACTCAAATCGACTGGCAACAAGATTCTTCTCTACGTGGCGACCCTGAGCAGCATTTACATTTACAATGTGACGCACAAAGACAAGGAAGTGATGTCCTTATTGTGCAACACTGGTTGCACGCGTAACTGCTCGGTGCTGGCGCACTCCATGCAGGAGAGCCACTTCATGGTGGCTCGCAGCGATGCCATTTATTGTTATACCACTGACGGCAAAGGGCCGTGCTATGCAGTGGACGGGGAGAAGGTGATGCTGCAATGGTTTCGCAGCTACTTGATCATAGTGTCGAAGACCGCGCGCCTAACGCCCACGCAGCCAGCGAGCAGTAGTAGCAGTGACACGAACAACCATCTGATCACCGTGCTGGACATACAGAACAAGTTTATCGTCTTTCAAGCGCACGTCGACGAGATTCGGGCGATTCTCAACGAATGGGGTGGCTTTTACATCATCGACGCACATAATCACATCTTTCACTTGAACGAAAAGGACGTCCAGTCCAAACTGTCGATGCTCTTCAAGAAGAACTTGTACGACATTGCGATTCGCATTGCCAAGTCGCAAGGGTACGACTCAGATGGTCTCATTGACATCTTTCGACAATACGGCGACCACCTATATGCCAAGACCGACTATGCAGGCGCCATTGACCAATACGTGAAAACCATTGGCAAGCTGGAACCGTCGTATGTCATTCGCAAATTCATGGACTCGAAGCACATCGACAAGCTTACGAGCTACCTGGAGGCGCTGCACAAGCAAGGCCATGCGACCGAAGACCACACGACGCTGTTGCTCAACTGCTTCACGAAGCTGAACAAAACCGAAGATCTAAAAGAGTTTATTCTGCAGAAGGACAGAGAGTTGGACTTTGACGTGGATATCGCAATCAAAGTGTGCAGGCAGTCCAGCCCCCAGGAGGCGCTAATGCTGGCGAAGCGCCATAAGAAGCACGACTGGTACATTAAGCTGCAGCTGGAGGACCACCGTCGGTACACGGAGGTGATCGACTACATTGGCGAATTGGAGTTTGCCGACGCGCAGTGCTTCATGCGAAAGTATGGCAGCGTCTTGCTGCAGCATGCTGGACATGCGGCGACGCAGCTGCTGAAGAGGCTCTGCACACATTTCAAGTGCGAAGGCGGCAAGCAAGCAGAGCGCGCCAACGCCGAGGACTACATCCACTTATTTCTGGACGACTCCATGCTGCTGGTCGAGTTCCTCGACCATTTGATACACGAAGGTTGCACGTTGAGTGCCACCGTCTACGACACGCTTCTCGAGCACTATCTGCACGTGTGGCAGGACGCTGACGCATCAGAGAAGGCTCGCCTCACACCCAAGATACTGCAACTCCTGCAGGCGCCGTCGCCCGACATGCGATACGACAAACATCAAACCCTCGTCGTGTGTCACATGTACGGCTTCGGCGAGGGCATTCTGTACTTGTACGAGGAGCAAAAGCTATACCAGCAGATCCTGAGGCATCACATTGCCAACAAGGATGCCACGGCAGTGCTGGCCTGCTGCAAGCGGTTCGGGCATCAGGAGCCTGCACTCTGGGTGCAAGCGCTCTGGGCGTTCGTGCGCGACGCGCACAACTGGTCGGCGAGTCTCCTGCCTGAGGTGCTGCAGATGATCGCGAAGGAGAAGCTGGTGTCGCCGCAACTGGTCGTCGAGGCGGTGGGCACGGGCAAGGCGGAGATACCGCTCTCGCAGATCAAGGGCTACGTGCGCGATGAGCTTCGGCGCGAGTATGACTTGATCGCCATCGACAAGGAGCTCACGCACAAGTATCGCCAGGACACCGAGCAGCTCAAGCGCAAGTTGGGCAATTTGAAAAGCGGACCGACACTGATCCAAGGCTCGCGCTGCGCAGCCTGCCATTACACGCTGGAGCTGCCCAGTTTGCACTTCCTGTGTCAGCATTCCTACCATCAGCACTGCTTCCAAAGCTACGCGGAGAATGAGAACGAGTGCTTGGCGTGCCAGCCGGACAACAAGAAAGTCTGCGAGCTGCTGCGGGCGCGCGAGTATAGCAAAGACCTCCACGAGACGTTCCACTCGCAACTCGATAAGGCCTCCGATGGATTCTCTCTGGCGGCAGAGTACTTCGGGCGTAGCGTGTTCAACACGGTGAAGATTATCACTGAGAAACCAAAGCCGCCCCTCTCGTTGCAGCAGCCGCAACAACCAGTGGTGAGCACAGTCATACCTGCCTCCTCCGACGCCATCGCAATCGCACCAGGCGACTGGCGAAAACGCGTCCCTCTGCGTGAAAACCGTGTGAGTTCCTCGCTGGAAGCCAACATTGTGCAACAGCAGCCGGCAACGATTAGCAGCTCGGCATCGTCGAGCACATCAGCGCAGCACTCGAATGCGAATGGTCATAATCCGTTCGAGATGAACAGCGTGAGCAGCGCTTATGACGCCTCCAAGAACCCATTCGATGCATTCGGCGCGGACGACGCTGAGCCTGGTAATCCGTTCAAGAGCGCCAGCGACGACGAGGACGACTATGACAAGAACTTGAACCCGTTTGCATAGTGCGCTTACTCGCAGTACGTAAAAACTCAACTTTATTTGACTGACCAACAGCAGCCAAAAACTTAGACGCTAAGATTGTTTTGTTTTTGCTTTGCCATAATGGTCTTTGAAACGTAATATAAATTCGAAAACTACCTATATACTAATTTATCTCTCGTATCATCGCATCATAGGAACAAGCACAACTTTAAGTCATCATTTGTTCATCATCGTGAAAACACAGCGAAATAATTTAGCATTGGTTACACACCAAGTTTGTTGCGCTGAACAATGAATGATATTACATACTCTGCCTCGCATGCCTCGTTTATACTACAAATTTACACAATTCTAATAAATTCTTATTAATATTATTATGAAATCACAAATGACTTTAGTTGCCACGCTTCTTCGCAGTGCTCTTGCATCACAGACTGCTTACTAATCACACAGTTCTAAGCGGCACGACGCGCGACGGCTAGACGGCTTCCTCCTCCGAGTAGAACTCGTTCTCCATACGCGTCGAGAGAATATAGACGACGGCTTCGTACGTTGCCATCATGATGGCCGTATTGGGAATCTGACGGATAAGCTGCGTGGTGAGGCCGCGGTACACGCCGCGCACTCCCTCCTCGCGAAAGACCAGGCTGAGCGTCTGCCAAAAGGACGTGTAGCGACTGCCCTCTTCGCGGAGACGCGTACGTGCCACCTCGTGCGGATACGCGACACAAGATGCGACCGTCTTGGAGACCGCACCCGCCGCCATGAACTCGAGGAAGTCGCGCGAATCGCGCGTATCCGATTCCCGCGTGCGATGCGCGATCAACTCGGCTTTGATCGCCTCGTAGATGACAAAGTGTACGATCGTCTCAGATATACCCATGTAGGAGGCGGTGATGCCTTTGTAGAAGCCCAGAATACCCTGGAAGGCAATGCACACAATGAATGCACAGATCCCGATTGTCCAGATCCAGAAACTTACCGAGCGCTGATAGATGCTGCGAACGCATTGCATCGCCGTCATGCGCTTGCCCTCGCGGTTCACGTCCAGCTGCAGGCGCGTTTTCACAAACCAAATGGGATTTGTGAGCGTGCTGGCCATAAAGCCGGCGCAGGATGCCGACAGCATATGCACGATGGGACTCTCGGGGGGCAACAACGAGTTCCAGAACTGCTTCGCCTGCGAGTAGGTGCAGAAGTAGACGGCGCGCGAAGGCGCCACTCCGACCAGATTGGGGCCCAGACCTGTGTGAATTAATACTGTACTGCACAAACAATACCACAATGACACAAACCTTTGAAGAGGGCCAATGGGCCTTCGTGTTTGATTATGTGCTTTAAGCATTGCACGAGGCCGATGGATTGCTGCTGCGGCGCGACGTAACCTGAAAGAGCCACAACTTGAGGCCGGAAGTGACGGCTGGATGTCCACAACCTACGGCTCTGTTGCTGCTGCTGCTGCTGCGTGGCGGGCGGCAGCGTGCGGCATGTCGTCTTGGCATCCGCGCCGCCGCTTTCCCGTGCGATCTGCGGGATGTCGTAGAAGCCGGAGCGCGACGACTGCAGCCGAGTCTTCACCACCTCCAAGGGGCAGGTCACAATTGCGCCCACCGTGCCAGCGACTCTGAAAGCCAACCGTATCGGTATTCAATTTCGAGACGGAATTGCGCAGCGCAGCGAGAATCAAAACATCATTATGCAATGACCCATGCCATGCTAATATAATCTATCTACGTCGCGACGTCAGTCTGAGCAATTCACCGATAGCTCACAATACGTCAGCGACGGAGATGAACTTTTTTCGTTTTTATTAGGCGAATGCGCACGCTAATTACATAACATGACTGAATAAACCGCTAATTGCGCGTGAGTTTTGTTTGTCAATGAATAATTTCTTACTCTGCTTATGCATGCATGACATTAGGAAGGAGTCATCTATCTGGTAGCTAATTGATTATGCGGATAGCAGGCTGGCGGTAACCTCGGCAGCGTGTGACAATCACTTATACGATGTGATAATAAATTGGCAAACAAAACTACAGTACCAAATACGCAGGTCGATAGATAGATAGACAGATAACATCTCTAAATTAAACTTGAAGCCGTTGCGCTATTCGCCTACCAAAAATACATTATAAATAGTGAACGGCCGGCGTCTTTCCAAGGCGATGTTTAGCACGTTGCAGCGGCATGCACTTGTTGTTATTGCATAGAATTAACTGCGGCCAAAAATATCATTGTAATAAATGATACAACGTGCGAGGCGGCCAATGCACCAATGCAACGCCGTCCTTACATAACATAACAACAAGTCCATACACACATGAATTTACGCCGAAACGAAAAGGCAGACAATCGATGGTGGAGGCGGCTCACAAGTCCACTATTAGCAGCGTAGCCGCGCACAAGTTTCGTGCGTTTGGAGGTTAGTTGGTCAAAAAGCGCATTCCTAGATGTGTAGATTTGAAGGGGCCCACGAAGGGGAGCACAGAATACGTCTACTCACCCACCGGCGACTAGATGGATAACAGTGTCCCGTTGGGACATGACATCGGTCGCCCGCGAATCCTCGACTCCTCGGCCAACTTCCTGCTAGTCTCAGAACACACGCAGTTGCAATTTCTTTGCGCACTTTGCGCACTCACAAGTCCTCACAGGCAAAACAACAAGTCAGGTGAGACGCCTGTACAGCGTGTTGGGTGCGTGCATGCGTGCGTGCCAGCATGCACGTCGACAGACGCACAGTAGTATCCTCGATTCCTCCTCCACCGTCGTCGCCGTCTCCGCCGCCTCCTCCACCACCACCTCCTTCCACTATTGCTGCTTCTCCTGCTGCTACAGCTCACAGCATCAATGTGCATGCAGCCGGGAAACAAACGTAAACATAGATTCCAGCACGCTCTTCCAGGATAGAGGGATTACGAGCGTCTTCATCGGCGGCCAGCGGGGGGCAGACCTGGACAGCACGCGAACGATCGAAGAACGAACTACGCGCCAGAATCGCCAACGACTCACTGTATCCGCGTTCGCGCTATCTGCGAGCGCACCAACGTCGTGTAAACAACCGCTCCGCCGAATATTATTTATAAATAGCCACCACGACGCAAGTACGTGCGTGCGACAACCGCGAGCCGTGTTGCGACTGCCACGACCGCTGCGCAGCGAGTATCGGATGCGCCCAACTGCCTCCTTCTGCGCTCCTGCTTGCCGCAGATGCCGTTCGCTGTCGTTGTCCCTTACAACACCACAATTTAATGCAAAGCGTCCTCGCCGTGCCCTGGCCTTCGCACTGCTCACATGTGCGTGGCCTGCGATTTGCCTTTCAACACCAGGACCAGGTTGTACTAAAGCGATCAATGTTGCACCCGGTCGGATAATCATTGAGATGAAAACGAACACACCATGAATTTTGCACTAATTACATTATACGCACAGGAAATTTCATGCTGATTCCGGTGAGAAATCAACCTCAAACAACACCACAAAACTGATAACGTTTCCGTTTGCTAACCGTCAGCAGCATGACTTTTTTTTGCCGCTAAACAAATAGTGATACACTATAGGCAACACTACTTACACTTTCAGTTCATAAAATAAGTATACATTATGCTCCGGAAGCGCAAAGTTTAAACTTTAGAAATACTTTATTTTTGTATGGTTTAGAGTCTAGGCACTTGAAGACAAATGAAATTGGATTGAATTAATAATAATAAATAATATACTAAAGCTACTAGGGTAAGTTTGAGTGACAATCAATCATTAAGGATAAAAATGTTGCAGAATTGTATCGCCGTACAGGGAGTTGTATGAGTCTCTTAGGACGAAGATATCCTCGGGCTTGCCGTTGAATGGATAGTGACCACCTAGTCGATGGACTGTGCTGTTGGGCTTTTCTGGGCGCACCTGTGGGACAGCATGCTGTTGCAACGCGCTCCACTGATAGATGTTCGCCGGCTTTCCGTTTGCCACGAAGCTAACGGGCACGTTGAGGAACTGTTGCACAGGGTTTTGCGAAGGTGGCATGGGCTGCGAGATGTATCCGAAACCGGGCACAAACATGTACGGTTGGGGTGGCAGGCGAATATAGTAGATGGGTGAGTCAAAAGGACGTGAAGGGCGCGCCTTATTTCGCTTATCCGACGACGACGACGACGGCGTTGGCGGTGGCGGCGGCAGTGAGCGAGACAGTTCATTTGCATCTTCATCAGCAAGCGTGTACTCATCGGCAGCGTTCTCGTAGATGCTTTCGTCGTCCAGATCGTAATAGCTGAGCGACTTGGTGGTGCGCTTGTTGTCGGTTGGTGCGGGCGCGGGCGCGGGTGCTGCCCGAAGACATGCCACGCTCAGCGCAATAATGAAGCAGTTCTGCAGGATCCTCATGCTAATTCTGCAAGATCAAGGACATAAGGTAGCGTTTCCACGTGCGAACTTAATTGGCTGCAGCATCAGCATCCGGAGGTCGAAATGAATGCACGATTTATGGCACATTCAGGCGGGATGGACTAATGAGCTTGCACGTTTACGCGCAGGTAACGCGTACAACTTAGCGCGTAGCGCGTCGACAAGTGCAATTAGTCGAGGCGGAAACAGAGACAGCTCGCGCCTCGATTTGAACGACGAGCGACGAGCGAGCTGCTAATTTGGGTTAATTAGTTCAATTAGAATTGCTGGTCGCAGGTACGCTGAGAACGCACTTCGCACTTGTTGTGCAAGGCATGCATGATGATACGAGCACGGTAACTTGTATATAATGTAATTGCCGCTGTCGGCTGTTGGCTGTCGAGAGCGCAAGTAGATTCCCGATGCGAGCATGACTTGTCTTGTCTGCTTGTCTTGTCTGTATGTTCTACCTATACCAACCTGGTGATTGCTCTTCTTTTCCAGTGGTCGTAGGGCGGACGCACTGACGGACGAATTGGCAATTGGCGTGCCACTGGCGCACGTGGCCTTGCCGGTGTAATATTAACCGACCGAAAGCATAAGGCTTCGTCCTTGTGGTCGTCCTTGTCCTCTTGTCTTCGTATTCGTTGTTTGCGGTGGTAGCGCGGCTCGCGGTTCCTCGTTGTGTCCGGTGTGATAACAATTAATTATATGGGGATGTAGTTAGTGAAGAATTAGTTGTTACTCCTGTGCACGAGCACGTTGTAAGCGAAACGCGAGACTCAGATGGAGCGACAGCAGTGTGCGTTCTTATAGAGCGCGGCTTGGGCCGGCTGTAAGGAAGGAAGGAAGACAAGACCCCCATGCCTCGCGCATCGCATCGCATCGTTTCGCTCTCCGTGTGGTGCAGCGTGGCACGCATTTTTCCTAATTACCGAAAGAGAAATGATTGTTGTGCCCAAATCGCTAAACCACAAGAGCTGCCTGCTGCTACCAGGAAGAAAGTTAACGCACACAGTTCACGCTCATCTCGATGAACTACATTATTTCTGTGTGTTTGCAAATTTGAAATTTTCTAATTCTTTCTCTGTTAAATGAACACTTTGTAAGAAAAACAATTACAATTTCTCTCTAAACGGTTGGCATCTAGAAATTCGCTTAATAAATTATGCACGCTGCATGATCTAGTTCTGATGGAAGCTCGCATGCCGCACAAGAAGTAATTAAATAAATAAAAATCGTTCAGTCATTAAATTGCATAGGCTCGCTTGGAAGCGCAATAAAATTTTCAAATCGCCTAAGACGCTGCGCTGTGCGGTGACAAGTCGTCGGTTTCGACTTTTCAAGACATGACAAGACACCGCGCACCGCAAGCAACGCAGGCAGCCAGCATCGAATAATACATGAGGTGGCTGCATTCGTCGGGAAATATATGACGAGATTATAAATGCCGGCACACTTTGAAGATAATAGCGCTTGTATACTGAGGGTTGGCATTGCGATGCGCGTAAGCTGCGAGCATGAACTAGTTGTAAACAGCGTGCAAACAGCAATTAGTTTAATTGCGCGCGCATTTAACGCAGGATGTGCACTATTGCAATTGCTACATACATACTTTCACATTATAAGATGTTGCTACTGACTGAGTGAGTGAGTGACAAGCAAATGGAATCAATCTGAAACTGATTCAAAACAATCGCAGCTTGCAGCTTCTGAAGCGTTCACAAGCAGTGACCCATTAGCCCGGATGCGACAAGATCATACACACAACAAAAACCACATTCAAATCGTATTATTGGAGCGCGCACGTACGTATGAATGATGAAGTCGAAGAATGAAGTAACACTTTCACATTATGCCGCCGGCGCAAGCACTGTTTTTTGCTACTTGAGACCTGAAATGGTTTTAATTATAAATTCGAAATGGTAAATTCCGAAAATGTTTTGACCCGCGCTGAAGAACATTACGACATGGTCTGTTTAGCGCCGGAGACGCCGCCACTTTTTGCTTTTGCTTTGTACTCCACTCCACTCCACTGCAGTGCGCTGGGCGCTGCATATAAAACAATAGGATACAAGAGCGCAGAGCGCACGTTGTGCTCCAAATATAGTCGAAATAAAATTAATTACTCTGCGACTGCTACTTCATAATTCAAAATCGTAAATTGCAGTCTCTGTCACCTCCACTACACTTGGGCGAAGATTAATTTACTTGCCTTTGGCAGTATGTAGTACCTTTGAATTAGACATTTCCATATTCATAGTTCGTTTGGTTGGCCAACACCAAGCCAACAGGTGTTCTTGTAATTATTACGGTAAACAGATGATGAATAATTAGACACATGCTTTGCTCTCATTTCGGCCACAGCGTCCAGCGACCAGCGTCGCGACGCAGGCCGCATTACACCAAGTGCAAGGTCGATACGCGGCCTTCGCGTACGCCGCAGAGTAAACTGAATTGCCGCTGGGCGCTGCGCCGCACCGTTTACTTTCTTCAATTGCGAGCAATCATCTCAACTCCCGACACAGCACAGCACGATTCATGTCAGTAGGTTACAGCAGTCTCCACGATTCTTAATTGCGCATATGATAGATGAAGCAAATACTTAATGAAACGAATGCCACGCTTTCGGGAAGCAATAGCAATTTGTTTTTGCGTTCATGTTCATGTTTCTCTCCGGTACAATGTGCTGCATGACATAGTTTCCAACTTTTCTACGAGCTGAGCTGCAAAAAGGGTGCACTTGAAACATTTAATCATTAGAATTTATTATAAAAACCCTACACAGTAATTACCCGCCATTGCCTTGCCGCCTTTCGCTCGTATCCGCAGAATTTACATACTATGTACATGGTAGAATAGAATTTGAGAGGAAGGGCGGCAGACAAATCCAATTCAGTTCCAGAAGCTTGAGCACTTTCAATATGATATGAGAATCAAAAGAAACACAAGAAACATCCTTCCTCCTACGTCGACCCCAATCACTAACGCGCAGGACGGTTGATCTTCTTAGCAGCAGTGCAGTTTAAATCAATTGACAAATAATTACAGATAAGTTCATATATAAATATAATAGATATATATATGTGTATGTATATATAAATAACTTTGCACCATTCTTAGTAATAATATAGTAGAATAATTAATATTACAGCGCGTTTCAAACGATCAAGTCCAATAATAAATTGATACTATTATAAAAATTAAGCTAATTAAATGTTGGTGTTTGGTTGCCCCTTTTCATTTTACCTTAGTTTACAATTCCAAAAAGTCTATCATCTGTATTGCTTAAACGTAAAATTAGTTTTCTATTTGTCCTTCGCGTAGTAAGGAAATAGTGAAATCGTTAGCATATTAAGGACGAGCAGTAGCAGTGCTGGTATTTCGTGTAGTGATGTGTCTTGTCTGTCTGTCTGTCTTTGGGTGTGTACATTATTATAACAATTCAATCATTCATTAGTCAATCAATCAAATCGTGTCGCAACACATTGGTTGGTTAGTCATTAAAACATGTAATCTGAAACAAACAACACAAACCAAGGACACGTATTTAAAATGTCACATCGCCAACGGCAGGTACGGTACAGTACGGTACATGCGCATGCACGTGATAATTTCAAACTAAATTATATGATTTACTCGTAAAACAAAACATGATATAACTGTGATAACACTACTACAACACAGGACCCTCGCCTCTCATCCTTTGGCCATTAACGTGCATACTTGCAGCTAGCTAGAGTGCTAGAGTGCACCTACGAGAGAAAGGGGTTCGCATGTTCACCTGGTTTCATCCATGGCGCACCCAGTGGCGAGGCGCTGGCGCCGGACGGCACCGGCGTCCAGGGATCAGCGGCAGGTGCTGTGCTGGCAAAGGCTCCGTTGGTCGGTGGTTGCGAGTGACTGAAAGTATTGTACGCTGGCGCGTTGCTCATGAAGCCAGCTTGCTTAATTTGATTCATCGTGGGTGGTTTATGTGGCTGCTGCGCGAAGACAGGGCGCGGCGGTTGCACCCCATCCGAGAACGGATTCGCAGCATTCGTCTGCTGGTTCGCTGGTTTACCTAAAAGCATTGCGTCGTCAAACTAAGATCACTTATATGTTCAGACAGTATATCTACTTGTGACCAAGTTGTCGAGGTTCACCAAGGCGGAATTCTCGCCGAGGAACGATTGTGGTGTCTTTTTAGTGGCCCCAGTCGAAGGACTTAAACCTGACGATTGTCCCGGTGCATGCGCTTGCGTCAGCGACTCCCCCAGCAAGCCGAATTCAAATGGATCTACGACGAAACAAGTATAAGTGAAAGTGAAGATGAGGATGAGAATGCTACATCATGCAACGCAACGTCAGTCACATACCTGAATTCTTTTGTGGTGCAGACAGAGCACCGTTATTCTGCAACATTGTGTTTGAAGGCGAAATGGCCCGATTCCGGTTGGTGATCGCGTCAAAGTCGTCCAAATCGGACGAGCTGTGACTGACGGGCGACCATGGATCGTTGCGAATAGCAGTCTCGAGTAACGGTGTCGTTATTGCCTTGGGACTCCAGGGATCTGCAGAAGGCTGGGGTAATGCGCCTGCAACTGCACCTGCACTTACACCGACTGTGTCTGTAGGCGCCCAGGGGTCACTAGCGGTCGGCGGCGACGCGCCCAGTGCGCTCGGATGCCACTTAGAAGTCGCATTGGTCTGCAGGGCTGCTGTAGGCTTGGGCAGCTGTGGCATACCCCATGGATCGATGTGTTTGCGATTGTGAGTCTTCGACTCGTCGTCGCCATCGCCACCGGTGTCTAGACTGACGTCGAGCAAATCGAGCATGCCGTCCGGCTTCTCCTGCGTCGACTTGAAATCCTGCTGACTCTGACTGAGCGCCAGCTGCAGACGCACGTCGTCCGAGCGCCGCTTCTGCTCCTCCTGCTCAGCCTCCTCTTTGGACATGGCAAGCGCCAGCTGCAGCTGCAGCTCCTCCTCGCCGGCCGTCTGCGGACGCGCCACTTCCAGATCGCTGGGCAGCTCGCCGCCCGAGTCCCGGCTCGCGCTCCACTCGTTGCTGCGGAACGCCGGATACTTGGAGTTGGAGTTGGGCGGCGCGTCCAGCCCGCCGTCGCTGCCGAACGCGCACGGGGCCGTGGCGAAGCGCTCCTTGGCCTTGATCGCACGCGCCCGCTCGTTACGCAGCTTGTCATCGTCGCCGAGCAGATTAACCAGCTGTCTGGCCTTCTCGCGCACGTTCTGTCCTTGATCTTTGCCTGCAAGCGAAGGAACACTAACAGTCGTTCGTAATCTGGTTAGCAGTCAGCATCGACGCAAAATCCAATCAATGCGCCTACCTTCTTCAACGTATTGAAACTCCTGCAACGTCTGAATCGCGTAGATGTTCTCCTTGCACTGCTGGCCGACCTTCTCGCTGCCTGTTCGAATCAAGTACTCGAGCAGCACGAGCGCCTTGTACACATGCCGCCAATTACGGCCGTGGTCGTTCAGCCGCTTCCAGATCATCTGCATGATCTCCGAGAAGGCGACGATGTTGAACGTCAGGTCGGATATTTCGCCCATGATGGTGCTGCTCGGGCCCCACGGGTCGTTGGAGGTGGCCTCCCGCACCTTGCGCTGTGCATCCGAATAGTTGTGTGCTAGGTTCTTGAGATTGCGTCGTAAGCCAGCTACATTCACCTGCATCTCTCCTCCGCGACGCATCTGCACGAAATAAAGTGGACAATTTAGTAGGCAATGCACTGCGGACGCGCAATTCCAGGCCAACTTACGTTGTTGTAAGGTTGGTTGGTTGGTTGGTTGGTTTTAGGTTGTTACGAGTGCAATTTTTGAAGTAAATATCTAAAATTAACATTAACCACTGTGAGTGTAGGTGCCGTGTAGCATGTAGTCAATTCTCAAGTGGGAATGTTAGAGACATAGCAAATGGAGGCAGGTCATGCATGAATACTTATAGAGGTGCAATTAGTGAATACGACATGTTCCTAGTCATATGATTTACGATTACGAAGATTAGATAAAGTAATTGCGCCAGTGCAGTCCCCGTCGCCATCGACCATCGATCTAAAAATGCCTTGGCTGCCAGCACTCTGCTTTTGTGTTTACACTTGCAGCCATCGACATCGACGCTACCTGCCTAGTCTAGTCGACATGCCATGCAATGAGCAATCACTCGCGCAACAGACGAATAGATGATGAATATTCTTATACTCACACAACTGGACGCTTCACACCGGATTTGCACTTTACGAAATCAAGCCAGAATCTGCAGCCACCCAGCCAGCCAGCCAGCGAACTGTACACTACTTACTAGCGAGTGCTGCTGTTTAGTTGTTGTTCATTTACGCCTATCGGTCGCCCAACGAGAATGGAATGGAAAAGAACGAAACGACACATACGTGGAACAGCATAAATCTCTAGCAGACGGACACACTTCAGGCGGTTTGCATGTAATATAATAGTAATACTTGCGACGCACTCCTCTATGGTTAGAATTTGTTTTCAATCTAGTGCATATACATGGCAACTGCACACCAATGACGACGGAATGATGACACTACTCATTTTCGTGTACTTAGTAACGTACAATATGGCCGGCTGTTTCTAGTGACTTTTGTTTGGCGCAAGTGTGCAAAAATGTGCAACCTGTTTTGAACAATTTTAAACTACAGCCGCGGTTTAATGACTCACTGTTTTGATAGCAAGTCAGCAGGAAGTCAAGTGAACAATCAAAGCCTCTATTAGCTTATGCATGCCCATGATGTATGGATAAGGTTCGCTTTAGCATTGAGACAAAGCAGCATTCAGTCCGACCGAAGACACGATGGAGAGGCGACAATCGTACTCGCTGGTATTCGTTCGGCGCAACCAAGAGGTCCTCTTAGGCATGAAATGTCGAGGACTGGGACAAGGATTATGGAACGGCTTCGGCGGGAAGCAGGAGCCCGGTGAGACAATGGACCAATGCGCAGCGCGCGAGTTACGAGAAGAATCCAATCTGAAGAGCCAAAGTCTCGTGCACGTGGGCATCATCGTCTACAAGGTGGTGGAGGATCAGCGTGAAAGCGTCGTGCACCTGTATATCGCCGACGAATTCCACGGCGAGATCCAGGAGAGTGAGGAAATGTCGCCCATTAGATGGTTCGATTGGGCGACACAATTGCCCTTCGAAAAGATGTGGCCGGACACGCACTTCTGGCTGCCCCAGCTGCTAGCCGGCCACCAGCGAGATATCCGCGTGCAGGTGATTTACGAAAATAACGAAATAACATCCATGTCTCATCTTTCGGATCCTGTCACGGTCGACTTGTAAACTTGTGTTTTGTATTATAACCAATAAAGAGTTACAGAACTAACTACTATAAGTATGTATCAATTTTGTTGTGTACGTTTGCCATTTAGATTTACAACCACCTGGGCCACATTACGTGTGATGGCTAGCCGCAGCATATTCAGCAGCGGACCCATTTCTGGATGGTCAGCACGCTCCTCGACGTTGTTAATGATCGTGAGAGAGCCATTGTAATCCACCACAGAAGGACGCATTTCCAATAATGTGAGCGCATCGGACACTAATACGTCCCAAAAGCTAAGAAACAGTCAACAGTGCTTTTAAACAATCCACCTAATGCCAAATATCACACAACTTACAACTTTGGGGTGAATCTTGAGCCGACTAACGACACCAGCGCTTCGGCAGCTTTGCGATGCTGTCCGCCGTTCATCAGCTGATGAAACTCGTAATACTTGCCGATGAAGATTGAGTAGTCGCTGATGAGCATTGACCTTCCTAAGTGTGCCAAAAGGTCTTCATTCTCCATCTTGTAAGTCGCTTTGAATTGACGCAAAAGCTTGTGCGTCAGATAACCAATCAATTCCTGATTCTGGCATTTGAGTGCCCATAGCAAGGCGTTGCCCATTCGATTGTGTCGGGCGAAATGCAAACATTGAGTGCGGGAAACTGATAGAACCACATTGCCCATTCTGCGGTTGTGCGCTTCCTCGATAACTCTCAGCGCAATCGCTTCAGTCTTGGCAATGCGCGGCAGCGTCAGCTCAATGGCAGCCTGACCGAGGGGCCCACAATGATCGAGATAATTGAGAGAAATCTGCCACATCGAGTGATGTCCGCTCAGCATAATTCCGTAATCGAGGATAAACGATTCACGTAGAGCAACAGCAACACTAAGAGGTACCAAACAAATATTAAAACGTAACAAGTGAGTATTTATCATAAATTCTTACTCGTGATTGTTTTCCCATTGAACCAAATATCCGGTGTGATACAATAAGTCCGTCAGATGCGTTAAGAACCAACCATGTTCATTTAACGACTGCAATTCGTTGAAAAGCTAAAAACGAACATGTGATATGAATGCACTCGAATGCAGGTCCTTCAATTCAAACTTACGTTCAAGTCTTGCAGAATAACAGAAAGCAAAACACTGTCAAAGCGCGTCATGCGAGAACGCGCAAACTTCTTCCCAAAGCGTCCCAACTCGTACGTCTTCAATGTGGGTTCTGTGTAGAAAATCCACGCAGCAAGGAACTCGTACCATGCTTCACACTTGCCCTGCACTTCGTTCCAAGCATTCTCTTCGCCAACGACAAGTCGCATTATGTGATCAAGATTCCTCTCAATGAGAAATATACCGGCGTCGATCTTCCCCTGCGTTTCGACCGTCCACTTTCGCCGCTTCAAGTTGAACTTGGCGTTGGCTCGATCCGCCTGACTATCATACAGTGGTAATGTGCTCAGAATTGCAGTGGCTTGACGAAATGGGGCGGTGCTCGCATTCGGATGCATCTCCAAGAGCATGACAACGTCGTCTAGACGGCCCTGAAGGAGACATCCATTGACCATCTCCCAATAATCATCGCCGACGTCCACGCCACCCCGGTCATACTTTGCTTTCATCTGATTCACTCGCTGCTCGTAGCGCGGATTGTGGAAGCGGACCCAATCCAGCAAGTGGGTCTCGACCGGCTTTCCGGGCGAGAGTTTAATGAAAATGATCTCACACAAGTGCCAAATACATTCCACCGAGTAAAATATCGTTATGAAGTTCTGAAGCTCTTCGTTTTCCGCCCCCTCAACGCTCAACGAGCTCTCCTTCAGGTTCTCAAGGCACGCTCGAATTACAGATCTGTAGAGTGCACTGTAGTGCATGAAATTCACATCGGATGGATGCTGAGCCATGTCCGATTGAAGCTTATTAAAGATCCCACTAGCTTCGTTCACCATACGGCGTACAATTGGATGAAAGAGGGAAATGCTTGGGCGCAGCTGGAAGAGCGTTGCTTCCGTTTGGGTGCTGTAGTTTGATGGCACATCTTTAGTGAATTGTTGTATGAATTGACTGGGAAAGACCAAGATTTCGCTGGCACTTCGAAACGTACCGGCTATTCCAGCCCGCCGACACATTTCATTAGGAATCAGCTGCAAATTGATTTATAAGATGTATTATCAGCACAACACTTATTTTATACATACTTACATATGTTTTTAATTCGTGTGTACTCATAGTCGAAATTGAACGAGAACACTTCCTGTAGAAATAGCATTGGCGCTTTAATGTTTTTTAAGGTTAGGTGCTGGTCGCTGGCTATGCTATGCAATGTCAAACTTTTCGAAAACAAACAACGAAAGTAAAGGATTTTCATTCGCACATTACCGCATGTAAGTAATTATATTATAATACTCTTATAGACAGTACATATTAATATACCTATTAAGTTTTCAACAAGCACGGCTCGTTGATCGGTACGAGCAAACAGTACGCTTATCAACCAACACCGGTTTGCCATGGAAAAACAGCGTTGAGCAATCATGACTGCTTGGGATTGTTGATATTATAGATACAAATGCGTTAAACATGTGTCGTGGCGACGAGAAAAGGTCTATCTAAATATGTTGTATTAATAATACGAAACGTTAAACAATAAATGTCCGCTCGAACACGCTGAAAATACATTCAATTCAAAAATGTTGACTAATTTTAATCGACAATAGAAACATTCGCTGGCGCCTCTCGTACTCAATTTATTTTGATTTACTCCCCCGTTGCTGTTGTGCAAAGTACTGTAGTATTGTAGAATTAAGCTGGTAACTGCAGTTTTTTGCCGTGCAAAACTGAAACATACATTGTTTGTTATTAGTTTATTACTTGCCATGCCACGCACTGCGTACGTACCTTTGGTAATGTACAAATAGAAGAAGTCGCAGTAGAGAACTGTCTGCACTACGCCAGCAACGATGGCGATGAGATCATACGTGTCTTCAGTTGCGTAGCGATAGATCCAGTTCAGGATGTAAAGCGCACGATACGATCCCAGAGCAAACAAATAGTGCGAGGTTATGGTCTCAGCCTCGCCGGTCTTGCTCACCATAAAAAGTTGCGGCAGAATGGCCACAGACTCCAAGTAAATACTGAATGTCCACAGAATCTGAAAACAAGCGAATGTCAACAAGCGAAGGAACGCACTGGGCAGCTAGAATCCTCACCTCTAAGAAACTGAAGTCGTGGTTGATGAGCAGCGCGAGGATGACAGCCGGAGCGACGAGAAACTCGCACCTGAACGTGTCATGATTGTGATCATAGGTCGCCTTAAACTTAATGTAGATTAGGTAGCAGGTGCCCAGAGAAGCGGCAATGAAGATCATCTTCATAATGGTGTTGTAGTAGGAGACATAGGTGGTGAACAAGTCTAGATATCGTGTGGTGTAGACGAGAGCGAAGAGCGCTTGCGACTTGCCAGAGATGCCTGTAAAAGCAGTTTCATTAGACTACATGGCAGTGTAGAGATTGCAAAAGCATTCGCAGGCATGAATTATATACTACTAGCATGAATATACAGAGCATGCATGAATAGAATCGGTCAACCGGCTGGTACATTGGTGTACTCACCAGCGCACGAACGCGTCTTCCAGATCTTATCAAGTAACAAGATGATGGCCAGCAGATGTGAGAGATCGCCGAGAAGCCGGAAGATGTTCATGGCGACGAATTGGGAGGGTTGGTGGTGCGCGTGGTAGTGAAACGAAACTGAAAGCAATATTCAGTCAAATTGAATTCGGGGGCGGCAATGCCGACAGCCAGCACAGCACCAGCGGAGCTTACGACCGAAAGGCAACAAACACAAAACACCTCAATAATTTTAGCACAGATACACTAGATGCTTACGATGCTCGAGTCCATCTACGCTTTGTATCCGTTGATACCGAGTGGAACACGCAGTCAATGTGACGTGGCTTGATTACACAATGGGCACTAGATGCCGCGCCAATCGACCAGATCACTAAAAAACAAGCGGGTAAACTGTAACATTTTATTATTAAAAACAAATAAAACAATATATTTCTGGTTTTTCCATCACTGCCATTTTGCCCATAGGATTCATTTCCTTCAAGTTCTTCTTTTCTTGAGGCAATTTGTTGAATAGTTTATTAATAACACTTGACAGAGAAGTGATAGCGATATAAATTAAAAATCATTAGAAACAAGGTAAAATTGTAGCCTAAAGAAAGAAAACAAACTAATGATAACTATATTATTAGTTTATAGATTCTTTGAACAAGCAAATGTATTTTAAATGCGTCAAGAAATTCACGAGCGCTGCGCGCAGGGGCAACGAGAAAATACGACGGACTCTGGAGGGGGCCGACACAACTGGCGCCTGACGGAGACGTCAAAACAGTTTAGTGATCGGCGGGTGCCAAATCTCTAGTGGTGCTTAGCGGTTTTGTAATTCTTTTTTAGTTCATTATTTTAGCATAACTACTAGTTTATAATGAATTAAGACATCGGGGCAGTGGCAAGTACGGCGTCAGAATGGTTCGCCAGGAGTATATCAAGCGAGAGTACCCGTTGCACTGGTATGTCTGGCAGAATGAGCACCAGCTTCTCGAGGAGGAACTCCGCCAGAATAAGGTAAAGTTACACTGCACATTCAAAGCAGGTCTGTAGTTTCATCAACCAGCCAACCAACCAAGCCAGATAGATCCACACCTGGTCGGTTAATTAAACGCTGCTTGATTCAATGATTTCATGTTGTTTCATCCAATTAACAATTACTCCAATTATGATCGTCGTCAGTCGGCAACATGAAACCATAAATCAGCGGTAATGCTGTTTACCACAGGCGAGTTGTCATTTAGCTAATGCGCTTACAGTTAGAGCTGGAGAAATGCGACAATCGGGGGCGCACGCCGCTGATGCTCGCCGTCACGCTGGGCCACTTGGAGAGCACGCGGGTGCTGCTGAATTTCGACGCCAACGTGAACTTTGAGAATCCAGACGGATGGACAGGTACACGTAACATGTCCAAAATACAAACACACATTGCCGTCGATTTGAATTACAAGCTGCCTGTTGATTGCACTTGCATTGCTATCACAGCACAAACAAAAAACACATAAATCAAAGCAAAGTGTTTGTTTGCGTTTGATGGAATGCATGACTCACGATGGCTTACATTGCAGTTGTGCAGGAAGCAGTTTCTACTGGCGATCCAGTTCTGCTGCAGTTGGTTCTGCAGGGACGTGACTACCAGCGCTACTCGAATCGAATGGCTGGCATTCCCGAGCTGCTGCAGAAGTTGAAAGACGCGCCTGACTTTTACGTTGAGATGAAATGGGAGTTTACTAGTTGGGGTACGTTTGTAAAGTTAAACTTGTCTTACTCTAGTTTCTGATCATTCTGTATCCATAGTTCCCCTGTTGTCGCGAATGTGCCCCAGCGATACGTACAAGGTGTATAAAAGCGGATCCAATGTGCGCATTGACACAACCTTATTGGGCTTTGACCATTCAAGCTGGCAGCGTGGTAACCGCAGTTACATTTTCCAAGGACAAGGTATGTACATGCACATATTCGGATCTATTCGTAATCGACGACTGAATGTCCATTTACTCTGATTTGTGCTGATTTTCCAATACATATAACATATAGCCATTCATATAAACGAGGCAATACGGGGGAAACGCAGTTACATCTATTCAATCTCGTCAGAGGGTAATTCAATTTGTAGAAACGCTGCGTATTTGTTGCTGCTATGGCTTCAATAATCGATATTTCCGAATTTTGCCTGCAAATTTAACTCTGAACTTTGGTGTGAGCGTAGATGAAGGTGCAACCATGATGGAGATTGATCACGAAGCTCAGCAGGTCTACTGCGAGCAGATGCGCAGCCCCGAGGAGGCCCAGAGCATCTTCGTGCCCTCCGAGGAAGCGCTTTCGCAGCGCCTCACTACGCCGATTGTCACCACATACGTAGACACGGACAAAATCAGCTTCGAACGTAACAAGGCCGGCGTTTGGGGCTGGCGCTCGGATAAAATGGAGTCGATCAATGGGTACGAGTGCAAGGTGTTCAGCGCTAGCAACGTGGAGCTCGTCACTAAGACGCGCACCGAGCACTTGACCGAATCCGACAAGGCCCTCGCTCGTTCGAAGAGCTCCAAGACTCCACTGCATAATATCCTAGGATTCGCCGATATTGGCGACGAGCAGGCTGGTGCGCAGACCAACAAGGACGATCTTGGACATACGAGCAATCCATGCAATATCACACCTGAGGAGTACTTCGACCGCGATCTCGACTTGAACGGGCGCGATATCGGCAGACCCAAGGAGGTCACCGCTCGCGTGCAAAAGTTCAAAGCGACGCTGTGGCTCTGCGAAAACTATCCGCTCTCCCTACCGGAACAAATTCTTCCAATTGTGGACTTAATGGCGATTTCCAGTCCCCATTTTGCCAAATTACGCGACTTTATACAAATGCAACTGCCAGCAGGTTTTCCTGTCAAAATAGGTATACGTTTTTCGTCTCTCGAGTGCGAACAGCCTTCTTCTGATCGTTATGCTTTTCTAGAAATTCCATTATTTCACGTCTTGAATGCGCGTATCACGTTTGGTAACATTTTCGGCATGGACTCTCCGGTTCGTTATGTGACCAAGTTGGAGGAGGAAGACCGCCTGACTTGCGTCCTGGACGATGTTCTATTTCAAATACCCCAGGGATATGCTCAGCTGGGTAATGGTAATGACACGAATTATTATGATTTGCCCTAGGATTGGTTTTCTCTTTCTTTGAACTCTTCAAATGTGACATTTTGTGGATCGTTATTCTCTGATCCGTTTCAGTGGGTATGGAGGAGCGTCGCCAGTACAGTTTTGAGGAGGAAGACGATCTTTTGCAGTTTGCTATACAACAGAGTCTCATCGATGCCGGAACTGAGAAGGAAGTGGTTGACATTTGGGAAGCACTTAAGGCGAAGAAACCTTCCCGTCCATCAACTCCCAGCCTCGGTGGCGAGGAGGAGCGTCAGTTACAGAGGTAAGAGACCCATCAGACTTTTCAGTTCACTTAAACCTTCTTTATCAGGAAGTTGTCACTGTGATGCTGCAATTCTTCATTGCTTTTCGTAGGCTTTTTGCTGCAGTTTAGTAGTTTGTACAATAAGCTAGTTGTAAATGTTCTAGAGCAATTCAAGCTAGTCTCGCAATATACCAAAATAACGAAGAGGTGCCCTTTGCGATGGACTCATCGCCGGACATTGATGACGATATCCATCAAGCCATCCTGCTGTCCGAGGAGCAGCGGCTGCGCGAGGAGCAGGAACTGATCGAGGAGCAACGCCTGCTCGAAGAGGTGCTCCAGCTCTCACTCACCGAGAAGTAGACATGGACGCGGGCACACCGCTCGTATACCTTAGTTAGGTTATGCCTTGGTAAAAAGGGGGAAACGTAAACGCATCGCGGCATTTCTTTCTGGAAAGATGCCGCACTTATATTAAAACTAATCTGATGAAGCACTTTGATGAAGCATTGATGCATGCGATGGAAGGCAGTGGAAAACCAGCATCCGAAATGAAAGTTTTTAGAGTTTATTTGATAATTTCGTATATTGTTAATATATTTGAAACGAAGATGTGGATGAGAATCAAAAGCAAAGCAAAATTCGGCCGTTGACAGAGGTGCGGAGCTGATGATGCGAAGCTTCTTCGCAGAGCAGACGTACTCCTATAATCATAGTCATGCATGAAGGCACTCAATGCGCTGTAAAAAGAAACCAATACTAATTCTAAATAATCGACCCCGTTCATTCGTGATACTGATGAAAGAGACTCATATTCACATTTGAGGAAATATACTAGTCTGCGAGCAGCGCTTACGTTTGCGCTTGGAGTTCTGCTGGCGGAGACGCACCGCGTCGAAGGCGCTGCATCATTATAACCAGTATTAATTTTCTACAGTTCGCGAACTACGTACGTACGCTTAAGTTAAGCGAAGGAAATGTCGGTGTACTTACTATAAGAAAGAATTGTCATTACTAACAATAAGTGTATATAAGTAAATATACATCCGCCACATACAATACTAGACAACAAACAAGCAAGTATCAAAGCAAACAAACCACAAAGTTGTGCTTGGAAACGATAAGCAACCAAATAATTCTAAAGAACGAATATTTGTCCAACTTTTTATACATTTAGAGACGAAGTACAGATACCATACAAACGCAAACCGATAACTCCCATAGACTCACTGACAATGAAGGAACAGATTTTCCATCTTTGTACACCAATTTAATGACAATTTTTAAAAATAACATTTCAAACTCAGTGTAATAATAATATATAAGCGGATCGCAGATGCAGCAGGGCATGTGTGAGTTCATCAATCATTCATGTTCTCTTGCGCTCTGGAAGAAGTTAGTTAAGTTAATTTAAGTTCCAACCAACTTTCTATACTGTATACTCACTTTGTATATATTGTTTGCAAAATTTGTTTACTCATCGCGTACCGCTCCTCGTTCTTTGCCGCCGTCTTGATCCACTTCCTCTTGATGACGTTCCAGCGCGAGATATGTTGCGACATCAATTCGTTCTTAGATAACGGTGGGCTCTCCTCGTAGTTCAAGTTGATTGCGTCTTTGTTTTTGTTTTTCTGCTCGGGTGTTGGCGAGGGTATCCGGGTAACGAATGGTTTGCTGGGCGGTGGCAGGCGGTAGACATCAGCAGGAATGTTATGCCAAATTGGCTCCGGGTCAGGGGATGACATCCTTCTTCTAGAATCAATCAATTGCAAAATCGGGCATATCTACACGTGAACGTCCACTTACTTCACCAATGTTTGAGGATTTTTGTTGTTGTTAGCCATCCA
Organism: Aleochara bilineata; assembly: GCA_003054995.1. NCBI lineage: Eukaryota > Metazoa > Arthropoda > Insecta > Coleoptera > Staphylinidae > Aleochara > Aleochara bilineata. The sequence goes on from NBZA01000102.1 coordinate 85,917, forward strand.
TGCCCTGCATATTGGATACAAAGGAGTGTCCTCTTCAAACTTGGCCAAGTCTACGCTTCTGTCGTAAAGTTTCATCAGATATGTGCTTCGCACTGGGGCAGGGGCATCTGCCTTCTTCTTAGAGTCCTTCTTCATCCTGCACAAGCAGACAAACAACATTTTAACAAACAATCGCAAGTATATAGCTTCATATTTCACCTCTTAGTCTTTGGGCTGCTTAAATTATCATTTGAATCATCAGAGTCTGAAGATGTTTGCTCCGTCAATTGTTTCAACACCCCTTGCAAACGACCTTTGGCCAAAAGGTACTCATTGCCTTGCTGTTCCTCTTTCACTTCCACATTTATCGAATTAGGCACTTCCAGCGTCATTCTTGCAAAATTATTACGAAAACAATCGCGACGTTTAATGTTTTCGCCAGAGAGAGATTTTAAATGGCGAATTTAGGTTAGTTAATTGATGTTAGACGCGTCGGTACAGACGTCTACTATTTTGCGTCCTTACACTCACAGATGGCGCTTTATACAAACAAGTTTCTAAATTAATTAATATTCTTATAAGTTTAAAGTTTTAGCATAAATACTTAATAATAATTAAACTGACAAAGAGATAGGCTTTATCTTTATGTTATTTTAAAGCTATTAAACTCGCATTTGTTATTTTTGTGAGTGGACCAATTTCTGTTGGCACACTTGCATCAACTGCGCATGTGTAGTTTTAGTTTATTATAGTGTCATTTTTCCTGTGTTCTGGAAGGTTGCATCGGGGTGAAGTGCTGGAAAATAAAAGGTAATTAAGATAATTAATGATTTAATTTATTGCATTAGGCTTAAGCACTCTGTCGTACAATCGATGAGTAGATTTAGATGACTTAGGACTAGCACGATAAGTCGGATTATCCCGATAAATTTACACAATTCTCCTCCATTTTTTTGCAGGTTGCATTTGCATGCATTACGTGGTCGTGGCTATTTTCATGTCGTATGTTACGGGACCGTGCTCGGGGTACAAGTGTGACTAAAGTGACGGAAGTACACGGAAGACATCCAGCAAATTGGGGGCAACCAGGTATTTATACTGTAGTTTAGTATGTATTGCGAAACTTATTAGTTTGTGAGTGGTAACCTTTTAGTATGGATACATTGTTGCAGCCATTACATTATTGAACCATAACATGAATAAGTGTATCAAGTATTTATTGACATAAAACATTCGCAATTACAACACAACTTAACAGAACAGAACAAACCAACCGAAAACAAAGAAAGGCAAAGAAGTAAAAGCTATTAAAGTCGTATGCGATGAGAGGTTAGATTGGCACAGTTATCTCCAACTTTGGCCGAGTCTATTGATATTGTATCTTGAAAGGCTTGAAAGGCAGCGCAAATGCTATTGTGTATTAACTTGTAAACGAATTACTGGATACATTGTACAACAAGTCACAAGTCGGTACTGCGGAGACACACATTTGGGATTTCCAAGGGCATTGCATACGGAAATCACAGGCAAATGCCGCTGAGAAACCCCAGACGTGCGCAAGCGTAATTAGCCCATGCATTTTGATTTCGAGTTCGGCCCAGTTGCTCCACATGCGGATGTAAGAGAATAATGAATAGCAAGTACGGCATTGAATGCACTCTGCATTCATATTGTTCTCTTGACGGCATAAGCGTAAGCGTAAGCGCAATCTCGCTGAGCGATCATTAAAAACAATTTCTCAATAAGACAAGAGCGCATTCGTGCAGCTTCCAGCGCGGTGCTGCGCATTGTTGATTGTCGGCCGATTGTGCCCGCGCTCTGCACCGCGGAACACCCAAACGCATCCGACACCGCGACCGGGAAGAACGCCGAACCTGCTGAAGGCAACAACATCAATATTATGTACATTGCGGCTGCGAATTATCGATATAAATCAATATTATATTTATGCGCTCCAAGTCACGCATAGGCACGTGCAAGCCTGCACATTGCATGTGTGCTACGCTGCTGCAGATATGCCTCTGCCGGCGGGCGCGCAGTCGATAGAAATTGCAATTTTCTCGATTAAAATTATCGCATTTTTCGCGCACTTGCATAGACCTCCAGCCGGCCGCCGCCGTTAAAGTACATCCAATTAATAATAAATTATAGTTGCCTGGTGCTTGTAAAGTATCTTGCGCTGCGCGCACAATTTTAACGCCCAAAGTGTGTATATGCACGGCTCTGGAACTGGCACTATTAGGGGCCCTCGTGTCTTATGAGTGAGCTACAGTCACAGCCACAGCTTGGGACTTAACAGGCCAGTAGACAAACGAATGGGTTTCAAATTGCGCCCACTGTACCGATAAGGCCCAGGTTGTAACTGTCTTTTCCAATCAATTAAGACGTTCTGAAATTCACCTGAAAGCGTACAAAGTAAAGCAGAACAATTGGTGCTCGATTACAAGCAAGCGCACAACCGGATTGCAATTAATTGCGCATGCAATAAATTTGATTGTTAATTGTTTCCAGTAACAGTAACAATTGCTCATAAATCGCATGTAAATTGAAATTGCACCACATAATCCAGATTACTGACCACCAACAACAGCTGCAAGAAGACACTCTTCCGCAGTCATCCAGCAGCGGTGTAATTTATGACGTGGCATAAACAAACACGCATCTTATTTATGATTCGTGGCGGGCAGTGTGCGCCCGTCTAACATAATGGCCTGCGTCTTTGTCCTAGGCTTGCGGCAGCGAAAGATAAGAACGCACGTTGTTGCTAATTAATCACAGGCCGATTGAATTCATTCATTCATTCCGCGAATGCAATGTAGGAAATCATAGATTTCGATCATTTATTAATGACTGGCGTGCAGTTTGCCAAGCGGATGTGACGTGACAACACTCATCGGGAATATTAATGGGATTACGTGCAATTAAAAAATCACCCTGCTGCGCGGTGTCATCAACCCGCTACCGGCGCGGCGGTTGATTCTTTTGCAAATATAGGCATAAATCAAAGCGAGGAAATGCAGTGCAAACGGCTTTTTATCTCGTAATTAAAATCTTGTTCAAAAGCCTGTTCATTGACGGTTGCATGCCGCGCCGCGTACAAGCTACAGCGCACAGCGAGCCAAACGAGCACATCGAAATATGTAATTTTCTATGACCTACACGGCCTAATCAGATGGCTGGGTAATTGGCATTTTAATGAAATGCGAGGAGCGCTACGGCGATTGTTTTATTTGCGGGATGCACGTCCGCGGGTCATTAATTGATACATGCACATGCACCTAGCTGCTTCCAGGACAGTGCAGTACCCGCAGGAGCAGCCTCACTACCATTATGGTATTATTAGAGGTCCCTACTAGGTCTCGATATGTGAGTAGAGCGGTGGCCGAGGCGTAGGCGTAGTAAGCGATACATATCTGGCGCGCCATGGCGCATCTATCATGGGCAAGCACCTACGACTGCCACTTCTGACAAGTATCGAATGTATGACGGCAATTTGCTTTCCTCTTCAGTGCACACGCCCGGCTGCACGGCGATTGCGATTGCGATTGACATTTTGATCGATTCAGTAAAGCCCGTTTGCCGTTTGCGTTTGGTATCCGGATAGAGTTTTCTCATGTGCACGGGATTCGTCGAACTCGACCGGCGATTGTCTTCGCGATAGCCGATGATAAAGTTTAATTAATTGTGTGTTGATTCGATTAGCAGTGGGAATTCGAAAAATGCCCGTGTGAAATTTGCTCGCGACGCAGTTACCGCGAATTCAATGCAGATACGCGCGCCGCAAATTATTGCAAATGCCCTCTGTCCAGCTTCGCTTCCAGCGACGACTGCATACCTGAAAAGGAGAAAAATGCCGGTTAACTCATTGTCCGTTTTGTGTGGAAGCAAATTAGGTGTCTTATTGAGTAACAACATAATACATGTGCATTCAGGGTCTAAACCACGGATGGCCCTCCGCCTAATTGGAAAATGCCCAACTTTAAAAGCGAATAACTCGCGTTCATTATTGGAAAAATCTTATTGCCTGTAACCAAAGTGGCCCGCGGTGAAAAAAGGTTGACCACCACTGTGTTAAACCCATTATACGCATGAGCAAACGTCGTAATCGCACGCGCGCCTTCTGTAAATATTTCTCTGCGTTGCGCTTGTGCCTTGAGTCTAATTACCCCACTTACGCATATAATTAGAGCATAAGCAATCTGACAGAATATTAATCACGCTTTGGCGAAATATTTCCTCTCTGCAATTGGAGATAATTAATTGTCCATGCATGCTGCGCGTATTTGTCACGTTTTTAAATCGCTCCTAACTGTCGCTAATGCACGAAAGCGTTGCAATTCATATGATTAGTGCGTGCTTAGACGCATACCATTGCCATTTTTTGTCGCTTGTTCAGTGCAACAGTCGCGGATGCGAGAGATTAGTCAATGAAGAGCGTTCCTCGATTCGAAGGAACAATGCGCTTCTTGTGGCATTGAATGCGACCGATCAAACGATCCAATTCCAGCGTCACCGTCGCGCGTGTTTGCGGAAACATGCAGGCAGCTTTAGATTACAATACGCATTTCCGCATCGCGAATCGTTTGCATATCGAACTTGACCGATAATCGCGAAGCGAAGCACAAGCGCCAAGCGAATCAATAAATAATTTATAACAAGTGATGTCATCGCTTTAAATTGCATCAGTGCGCAGCTTTTCTTCACTGCGCACTGGTTCGTCATCGTAAACTCTCCGCGTTGGTGAGTTTTTCCACCGGGCATCGGGCAGACGCGTACGAACCGCAATAAATCAGTCGTCGTAATTGAAAATAAAGTGTAACAGTTATACACTCTTTGCGGCTGTAATGCGTTCTGCGTCGGCAACAATTACACGACGGCCGCGGCGCTCATCTTCAGCGATTTGCGACGATTTAATGCGCTTCCTGGCTTCGTGCCTGTGCCTGATCAACCGATGAATCGATGACCCGATGCGAGCGACGCGAGATTATGCGGTGTGATTCCCAGCCCAGTCAGTCAGGTGTATGTCTTCCTCTGATATTATACCCGCTGGTTAGAGACTCGCCCGGGATATGAATTCATCTCATTTTGCATGCGCACGCACAGTGTAAAGGCCGTAATTGACAGAAATTCAAACCGGACGCAAGGCAAGGCAAGGCAAGGCAATCGATATCGGGTATTAATCGGATATTAACATAAATAGCGCACTCGCCAGAGTGGACTCATTGTATCCATCAATCGGTCGCGGTCATCGATAAAGTTGTGTTTTTGCAATGTAGGTAGGTATACCTACTTGCATTATACATCAGAGCGCTTATTTCTTCTCACGAGGATGCGATGCTGCTTGGTGGCGTTGCAGGAAACGCCATCGCATCGCCACAAAATGCATTGAAATGCAATTCAATTTAAATGCAAATCACAAATCGAACCGACAATTAATGCGCTGATTTCAGATCGTGCAGTAATTAAGTAATTACTAATATGAATATGAATTCATAAATAAAACGACGATGCCGATTTGCGATTTAATTGCGGGCAGCGCGCTGCTAATTGGCTTAATTTATAGGACCGCATGACACTGCGGTCCGCTGGATGTAATATAGTTTATGGCGTGCATCTGCATCTGTATCTGCATCTGAATGTGCAGAAATCTAATAAGTTAAACGCACTCGTAAACTTGCAGTGGAGTGGAGTGGAGTGTATTCATCCGGTGCATGTCGTGCCAGCGCAGCGCTGCAGAGCGTTTTTCCGCAACCGCAGCAGCCGCTTTCATAATTCATCATAATTGCGTGAAAATAGGCTCCGTGTAGAACTAAACAACTCGACACGCTATACCCTCGACCGCGAGCATCGCGCTCCGCTCGCTTATTTCTGTAATAACACGACGTATGTAGTCCAGTGTCGGCGGCAGTCAGTGGTTGTTTTTGCTCTGATGCAAGGTGTAAATTGCGCGTTTCCCGCGAAGACAAGACATTCCTCCGGACTGCTGTTACAGATCCGCGTACTTAAGTCGTTCGCCCTAATCACATATTATTGCCTCATGCTAACCGACCAGTGGCTTTAAATTATATTATGCAATTATCGCCAACAATAAATTATCACTGCGACTGACAAATAATTATTGTTCCAGCGCTTTTATTACTATCGCACATGCGCAAGCGCAAGCGCAAATCATTCACTAATTTATTTATTTATAGTATGTATTTTTAAAATACTTTCTACTTATGCAAATATTTATCAAGTATTATTATTCTCGTTGTTGTTGTTGTTGTTACTGACAGTGGCGTTGGTGAACAAAGGCGAGTGAAACGAATCGGCAAGCGAACGCGTACGTGCGAGAATTGATTGCGCAATTATTTTGCCATTAAGATTTTTTACATTTAATTGCTCTAATTGCGATCGGTTTGATTCGCTATTAAATCGGTTAATAGTCAGATAGACTGCTACTTTTCACACCGCTGGCTACGCTTTTTGCGTACGTGCCTGCCATGCCGCATTGTTATGTAGTTATTGCATGTATTTGCATACGCAGCACTCTGACATTTCGGATATCGCAGAGACAAGACAAGCAATGAAAAAAGCGCTTCAATAAAGCGCGGAATTAATGACACGCGGCCAATAAATGAAATACCTGACAACGAGAAAAACGCTTATCTCGCTTCGAAATGTCGACGTGCACTGCAGTGGCTCTCAATTAGAATCGAGCGTGGAAATGTCATCGGCATCGGCACCCGGTGTCTGGTGTCTGGTATCTTGTGTCGCCGATTGTCTGATTTGCATTCGGCAATCATTTGCAACGCAACGCACGTGCATGTGCATTGAGAAAGCAGCTCACTCAGCTCGTTAGACTGAATTAATAATCGGCTAATACGCAGCACACGCAGACAAATCGCAGCGATTGTGCAATGTGTACGAAATACTCGTAGTAACAAGCACCAACCACCAGCAACAGGTGTAATTTGCATGAGCAACTTGTAGTTCCTATTCAAATGATCGGCCAACGCCTTCGCCTTCGCATTCGTATTCGCATTCGCTTCTTCGTATCTTTGTGTCTTTATCCGTACATTTGTTTCGTTTGAGCGAGTTGGTGAATGAAAAAAGCACACTGATTGAGTACGTTTGCTTTGCTTTACTTTACTTTACTTCTTCTTGGTTACCTGATGTCTCCTGTCGTTGGATGTAAAATATTCATGAATATTGGTCATGCACGAACAAATAAATATACATGATGCAAGCAAGGACAATGATGGTGCGCTTAAGCTTAAGCTTAAAGCTCTTCTTCAGTGTCTGTACTTGCGCTTGTTTGTTTTGTGACGGCTGACGTCAGGCTCGCGTGTTCGCCGCATGAGCATCGCATTCATATCGAAAATAGGAAATGTATCAACGTTTGCAAGCGCACAACTCTTGCGCCTCTTGCAAGCATCATTCAAATGCAACGTACGGCCCGCTCAAATAACGCAGCAGGTGGTGCAATGAGCTGAACATGCACCCAAAGAAAGATAAAGTTTCTATTTATTGGGAAACTAAACTAAAGCAAGCGCAAACTCAAGTGTATGCAGAATGCAGCATGCAGCCTGCAGCCTGCCTGTCAGCGTAAATCTTCGTCTGCATAAATTCACTTCTCCTCTCTTCTCTTCTCTTCTCTTTGCGAATGGAGACAAGACAAGACAGCCGAACAAGAATTACTCGTTAATTAATGAAACGGTTATCGCGCATTAAGCCAACAATAGGTATAGAGTAGTGAGTGCACTTGACACAACAGTGCAGGCGCATTAACGCTATCTAATCCGTCCTAATTGCACGTGAGGATGGAGTCGTCGCAGTCGCAGTCGCAGCCGCTTGGCATGTGGGAGTCGCATACCAAAAGATCCTTTCACTCGCGGATGAATTTAGCCAACCGGCTTTCGCATTTTCGCGATTTCCCACTTAATCATCGCTTCTGCACTGCAGCACGGCCCATCGACTTCCTCAATTAGCTAACTACTGAGCGCAAGCACAAGCACTAGCTCTGCATGTATTGTTTCCTAAGTACAGCGGGCCGCGCCATAAACGGATTAGCGCATTAGCCTTCCGATTTTTCACTTACTTTGTAGAGTCGGAGTCAGCGTCAGTGTAAGCCTCTCGTGCATGGCAAATCGCATGCGTTATGCAAATGAAGCACGTCGCGAAGCGCTTACGAACAGCGCAGATAACAGCATAATGTGCCCGAACAATGAATGCAATGCGCAGTAAGTGAAACAAACACAGCAGCACCACTGCAGCGCAACTTAAATACCGGCGGAAATGCATTCTTGCCACGCGACTGGCATCCACGCCTTGCAAACGAATTATTATCAGTTTTTCGCGGGCATCCGAGCTGACCAATACCAATATGGGTAATC
>NBZA01000109.1:996-12769 GCA_003054995.1 Aleochara bilineata
GTTTTAAACCCCGTCAAACTTCACTCAGATTGCGAGTTGATGCTTGTCATCATAATAGCAGCCTATCAATCTTTAATAGATTGGCTTTAAGCTGTGCCTCAAGAACTTTTCCTTCAAATCGAGCAGAGCATGAGAAAAATCGATTTGACAGCCAATTGACAACACAATTTGAGAACTTCTCAAGTCAGCTTGTGTTACATAAAGAAACACATTTTAAACTTCGAAATTAAAGGCACAAATTTATCCATAAACATCCAGAAAATAATTATCAGGAACAATATATTCTCAGAAATTAATTAAAAGCAAATAACTGAATATATACCTAAATTTCCTCTGAAATATGAAGCATTTATTAATTGCTTGCGATATTCACCAACACACGCGGTTAGAACACGTCAATAATAGGAAGTAAAGCTTATAGAAACAATGAAACTATTAGTATGTATACGAGCATTGAATATTTTCCTGTGAATATTTCTTGTCAATCAATACTCATGAGTTCATGAGCATAAGTGTGTGTATAGGCAACTCTATAAGCATGTCCATCTAAGTTTTTAAATAAATAAATACAAAACTAAATCAATATTTCAGAAATAAATATAAATTGCTTTGGTTAAATAGTTCGGTTTGATGATATAATCGCTCGCATTGCGGTGCGTTCGCGTCGTAACACACATTTGCATGATTTATTATTTAAATTTAGCGTAAATACTCAAATGTGTATACAAAGTCATAAATAATAACGCGTACTTATTCAGTAACCCATTAAATGCGAACATTATCTCGGTTATTATTGCGCTGGTTTCTATGTAAATAAAGAAACACATATTTGTTTTCTGCGCGCAGTGGAAATTCATTTCACTATCTAGGTATGTATTTAGTTTGAAAATAAAATAGCATTGGCGGCGGCAATGCCTGCGCGACATCTGTGGAAACTTGGCGGACTTTCCCGGAACTGGATAGACGTGTGAATAGAATCCTGCAGGATAACGCAAGGTTGCAGGAATTCACCGTTCGGTGGCGTAGGTGGCGAATTCTCATCAGGAGTATATTTATCCTGATTATTTATATATATTTCTCGCTAATAATAACTGATTCATCGAATAATCTGCCAAGTATGTATATTTACAGACAAATGCCTGCATTATTTAATGATTAATTGCGTTTAAATGATAAAAATCATCAAATTGTTCAGTCCTTGAAGGAAATAATACCTTCACCTAGTTCTTGTCGCAAAAAATAGCTTGTGAACGAATGGAATCGACTAGAATAACCCTCATTTTTGACAAATTGATGACAATTTGATGGATGTCTTTCTTATTTCCCTATTAACCTCTACTTTTGTGCGCTGGAAGTGCGTTTCGCTTTTATTATCTTAAGCAGTTATCATCATAGTTGTCTTGTCATAACTCGATGCAGTCAGTCATAAAGTTACAAATGATTTAAGATTTTGTTCAGTGAGTGACTTACCACAGCTTGAGCATTTTTACTTTGACTTTGGGTTTGGAATGACTACCAAGGCGCATCATAGTTAATGATCAGAAACTCACCTGTAACAAAGCGAAATAAAGCAATATTAGTACAAAGAACAATAGCTACGAGGCATTAGCTTATGAATAACATTATCACATAAATGTATAGCCACTCGGCGACACTTCAAGTACAATGTGCAACAAAAGCAATCACCAACAACTGCAATTAATATGCAGTGTGTTTGTACAGCCTGTCATCTGCACACAAGACACAAGGGCAGGGCAGGGGCTCCTTCTGCTCAACTGAACTCAACTCACACCAGAGCCTGAGACTAGAGACTAGAATCTATATAGGTCTAGACGATTCCTAGCCTAGCAACATTGGTTTGTGTAGGGACCCAGCATTACAAGATAATTGAGAAATAAGCAATGCCCAAGAGGAATCTTTAAGCACCAAATGTACAAAAAACCCAAATGTATTCCCCCTTGCTTTCTGCTTTCACGTCCCTTTGGATCCGTTGATCGAAACAAGCTTGCAAAACAACATTCACGAAGGTACGCAGCGAAATACTTTGGCAGTGTTGAGATTTCACTAGAGATAAGCTCGTATTGCTAGGCTGCTGCTCACTTGGATGTAATGTCATCTGCTGAGCGCCTGATGAAGTAAAACGCGAGCGCAATGGTACACGTAAAAAGGACGAAGAAGACAAGAAAAGGACGATTGAGAGCGTTAGAATCTGCAGACGGAACGTGAATGAAAATTGGAACCGAAATTGTGAATTGCGATGGAAACGAAATGCCATTACATTGCTATTTCATCACTAATAGTTTTATTGCCAAATGAAAGCCGGATTTGTGCTTGCCATGCTCTTCTAAATTCCAGAACATTTCACTAGGAAATTTGTCACGTGTGACTCATCTTGTTTATCTCATCACATGTTTATATGCATGGAAGTGAGTCCTCTTTTTTTTCTTCGCAGCAATTCTGTGACATTTCTGCGTTTCTCCGACTTCTACGAATGCCAAGTGTTAGCAATTTTCCACGCTGCAAATGCGAGCAATAAAATAATTTCAAAATAGCTCGCCACTGGCACTTGGCGTGGGTGGCGAGCAGGCCTATGTCCCATCAAGCAATGATTCATCAGCAGGCAAGCAATACTTCTCTTCTCAAAATATTCCTACAACTTGTAGCACAGCAATGAAATTAATTTACCGAAGTTCTGGGCCCACCACAACGGTCCACCCACGCTTCCTTCGGATACAACGCTGCTCAAAGGAATCAGGGTACTTCTTCCGATACATTTTCCTTTCTTGGCGCACTGAGTCTGATTATATTCAGGTGTAATTCACATTACATTCGGCACCCAAAGCTTAGATGTCACTTAATATTCAGCAGAAGATCAGTGTGAGTTATTGTTTGTCCATGCAAGCCAATCAATAATCCCTGGGCGCTTGGTATACTATGTATTGTACATTGACAGATGGAGGACCGCCGAACCAAGAGATTATTAGCAGCACAAGTTCACAATTCGTAGCACGCGCGCGTCTCTAGGCAACTGCATCCGCACAGCACATTCAAAACTACCACAAACTCTGTGTGTGCTGTGCAATTGGTGAATATTTGCTCCGGAGACGAGCAGAAAGCGATAAGAAATGCTCAAAGTCGTGAGCGATACTAAGAGGCAAACAACTAGCAGCACGAATGCGATGAGTTTCGCTAGATATCTGTTCGCTTTGGTTGTTGTTTCGTGTGTTGCAAAATAAAATACGCGTAAGTAAGTAAGGTTTTTGGCATTTTAAAAATACCCACCACAACGATGCGACGAAATTTTCTTGGCTGATGATACTCGCATCTTGAGACTTGAACACGAACGAATGCACGTGCAATATAATGTCAGCGCTTTTCTTTCGCCTCAGTGCTTTTGACACGTTGCCCATTCAGAAACCAGAGAAGTGTGATTGTGCCTCAAGAAGTACAAGGCAAAGTGGCGCATATTCAGCGAAAGTAATTAATTGGCAAACGTTTTCAGCCACCTTGTCGCGTTCTTCATTTGAATTTGAATGTTGAGATAATTGACCCAAGATTCAGGTTTTCCTGCAACACTTTGTGTAGAATGTGATATTCGGTGGTATTATTAGCACGTGTGACTAATTTTAAAATAGCATTGGACGAAGGAAGGCATTAAACGATTTAAATATCGCGCGGTTTGACGTTCAACTCATATTTGCTTGCCTAGTACCTACAGCAACAAATATTATTTACGTACAACAGGTGCTATAAATTATACACTTTATGTGTGGATTCTGTATTAAATGCTTTGAATTGCCCTGAATTTCTGTGCAATTTATATCTGGCTTCGTTTTTTTACAGAGACGAGTGCAGTTTTCAATGAATTCAGTCGGTTTTTCAGATCACTGATTGCACTATTGTCCAAGCAACCATTGATTGATTGATTAATTGATTACTAATTAAATACAACAATACCAAGAGCCATGAGCTATGCAACCACATCTACATCAAGTCAATTAATAGTGAGTTTAAAATATTGGCAAACAAAGTAAAAAATTATAAAACTATTTTCAGGTTTCAGGAAAATTACACACACGTGGTAGTAAAACTTAAAACGTTTCAAATAAACTGACTGCTGACAATTTTCCAGACAAGCATTTAAAATACTTGAGTATTTTTAAAATGTACACACAAAAATACAAAACAAGTACCTACTACTCAACAAGTAAAGTATGTTTGAAAATTTAATTAAGAATAAGAAGACATTTATGACGAAATGAGACTGAGAAAGGAAGGAAGGAAGGAAGGAAGTGAAAGAAGTCGAAACCAGTTTTCTCACTTTGCAATAATATCATGAGGTGAAACTCAACCACTTCGCATTTGCATTCCGCAATTGGATCGCAAAACGAGGAGCTGAAGGACGAACGCCAAGCGAGAACATGAAGTCGTCGGCGTCGTCCTCGTAAAACGACGCAAACTGGAGCGAGAAAAGCGTCGTTGCGTTGGGAGGAATTTAAACAGCAAGCGAACAGAGCAGCGTGAATGAGAAATTGTCCCAGAGCTTTCACAAGTAGAAACTATCCACGAAACCTGCACGAAGCAAAAAAAAAATATCCTCCTCTGTTAAATTCTTTGCACAAAATGCCTTTTTAACTGTTTTGCTGTTTGTTATATACAATAGTTAAGCTGACATGTGACAGCCAGTCTGCCAGTGCCGCCCCCGCACAACTGTGATAAAAACCATTGATTTATCTGGTCAACCAGCCATTAAATGGTTTTAACTTCACTCTCTCTTCGTTTTGTATGTTGTTTCAGATGGAAATAAAAGAAAATTAATAGCTTAGAGTCCGAAGACTAAGAATACTAAGCCAAGAATGATTTCGCTTGCTTGCGTGCTCAATTAATGAAGCAACAACACACTTGAGGCTCGGCCCACTTGGCTAAATTCCCCCAGAACACTAATTATTGTCGAAATGAATAACTAAACGAGCGCCACCACCGTAACCATAGGCATTCGCTTGAAGGAGGCACTGAAAACTTGGAGCATGTGCTCTATAAATATTCATGCATTGCTTAATTATTCACTGGCGTTTTACAATGGCGAAAGGGAAGGGTTTAAACTCCGAAATGTAATAGCTTAACAGTCGGCAACGCACCAGTTCGCTGAAGATTTGCAAGATATTTCATAAATGTGGGTGGCAAATTCCAACCAGAATTCAGAGCAGAGCAGAGAAGATGGAAATGTTTTGTCTGCTGTAGCAAGCTTTCGACGAAGGTACATATTTCGCAACTACACATTTCAGCATACATCTCTCTGCAGCAATTTCAAAGTTAAATTGATAATAAACAGGAAGATGTGTCTTGATGTGCGAAATGTTACAAGTCGGAAACGTGCTAGGGTGGACGTCGACTATAAATTATGCGAATTTGTCTAATCCAACACATTCAGCAACCACAAACATCAATTGTTGTCTTAGAACCCACATTCTGTATATTATAGAAGATAAAACATTCTTATTCTATTCTATAAGACGTTTCATTCAAACTGATTGACTTAGGTGGAAAAGTTTTGATAATTAAATGAAATTTGTACAAGTATGAATGTAAATATGAATTCATTTAATGAATTAATTGTGTACTTAATGAATGAATAATGATAATATTAATGGTCCATGTACGAGAAAGGCTTACCCACATATCCAGCTATGCCGGCGGCGCGGCTGCGAAGGCGACGGCGGAACCAGCAGCTGGGAACCGCCACCCGGCGGGCCAAGCCGCAGTTCGGGAACTTTCAGCTCCCCGCCGCTCATCACGACTTCACGCAACAGCCGACTGAAATTGTTGCTGCTGCTGCGGCCGCCGCCGGTGCATCGATCGCGCGCATCCTATTATATATCAGATGATTCGCCTGTTATCTTCCTTTTTCTTTGTCACCAGATTAATCACTCATCACATCACTACCAAACGTAACACTGCTTCTTAACACATGTTATTATACATACTTGTGTTTAGTTTAGTTCGGTGAGGACTTTGTTTGCGTTGATATCTAAATATCTTACTAATGAGTTGCTTACAAGATAGTGTAAATAGTTTAGTAAGTATGTAGGCAATAATAGGCAATTATGCAACGTACATACATATATGTAATGAGTATGTAATTAAAAGTTTAAACCTTAGAGTTTAGACAGAGGCTGTATTATATTCTAAATTTCTCATCTCAGAATAAACAACCAATAATTAATGTTATTTTAATTAAAATAAACTTCATTCCCAGGCTTGTAAAAGTTTCTTACAGTTTGCAGCGCCACCTTGCAGTTGTGATATGATATTATTCTTGAAGTTTAAAAATGCATCAAAGTTTAGAAACTATCACTAAGTATCCACCAACTTGTGGAAGAACTTGCGATAAACTGATCAAGTATCAGGTTATTTTAAATTCTGTTGGTAAGTTGGTTGGTTGGTGGTGGGCAGGCCAGGAACACTACTCATACTCATACTCATATATGTACATACATGAAAGAGATCAATCGAGAGGAAAAGCTTTCGCAGCCGCAGCCGCAGCAGTAGTCAAAGCCACGTGTCCCCACATTATTTACCTTCATCTCGTCCAACTTTCGCAACTTCAGCTTCAACATCAACATGAACATCAAGAAATTATACGGATATTTTGAAAATATTTCAATATGAGCGAGTCATGTGTATGTAACATAATGTTTATACTCGTACGTTACTTCCAGCATCGCGCAGCATCATTCAATGCAATTAAAACTATATTTCGCGCAGAACGTTAAGCGCTTCAATGCATTGCATGGTAATTCAACGAGTGACATTTGGAATTCGAAATTTGTTTACCTACGCTTGCGTTTTTACGCAATATGCATTCCAGGATTGGGATACGTGCCAGCAAATCCCTGCACCTGTATGTGGCCAAGACGCATTTGATGCGTTGCGTTGGCTGGTTTAAGTCAACATTCAATTAGTTTCGCGGATGACTGTTAGTGTGTTGACTTTGGAATATTTCAATATGAATGATCGTGATTGACTCCTGCCTCGAAAAACTACTATATAGTCGATAGCGGCGAATATTAAACAAATACGTACATAAATAAACAACTTGTCAAAACTGCCAATAGTTGATTATTTCATAAATACCTGTCGTGAAATGTTATAACTTTTCTAATATTAAAACGACCAAATAACCTTGAGCCTTGAGCAGTATTTGTTTAAAAACACATTAAATTCGCTATAAATCAGCAGAAATATATTAGTTTTCGTGCACATGCACTTGCAGTTGCACTTGCTTATACTCAGTCATTTGTCTTGCAAGAGACCGAAAACACTTGAGATTTATGCACTGAAATGCATGGCAATGTACGGCTTCCTGTTATTGATCTGCATGTGCCAATATATAATACCCATTTCCGTCTACACGCGCATTAAAACTGTATGTTTTTCCAGCCATTACACATTATAATTTAATCAGCGAAGAGCGTGGAACGTGTGCAACATTTTTCTCAAGCGAACAGAAAGAAGCGTATTTAGAGTGCTTCTGCTGTTAACTTTACACTGACGATATAAAATGCCAGGCTTTTATTAGCGATTGACTAAGTTGAGTCTTCTTGCATTTGGAAAAGTCCTTGCTGCAGGCTATAAAGAAGTTACTAGAACACTAAAAATCCCCAGAATTGAGAAACTCCCTAGGAAAGCATTAAATTCAAAGCGTAAAATTTAAAAACGAAATGACAAAAAGCCAGCAGCAGCAGCAGCACCTTTGTGATGAAGAACGCGTTAATTAGCAGGACAAAAAGACGCGGAAATAATGTGTCTACGCTGGTAAATTAAAAATGCGCCCAAATGCAACGTTAGTATGCATGGCAGACGCAAAAAGTATACGAAAGTGAAGGAAAAGTTCCACAATTTCTAGCATTCGTGGCTCTGAGTGCTTGAATAGATGGATGGTTGCTTTGAGAAACTTTCATCTGCAGAGCCCAGAGGACCATTAGGACAACGTTCCAACTTCCAACTTTTACATGGTTATCCAGTTAGCCTGCACTTTTGTGAAACTTTTCTCTAAAATCCATGAATTTTAAAAGATTTCTTGTGTTTATTGCCCTTGTCCACGATCATTTTTTATGATTTTAAGGCAATAGAATAAGCCATTTCGACTCTTCTGAGGGAGAAAACGGGCTGAGGCTAGAGAAAAATTGTATTGTGGAGGACGTAGAACGTGGACGGTAATTGCACACGGTACATTTAACAATGCCGTATAAATTGCACCATTAGTGCGCTGAATTATCCTTTATCCTTCGTTGATGCATTGTTGCCAGTTGCAACTTGCCGGCCATCAATTGTTAACGCGTGGCTGTCTCAATAAATGATTCTTCCAAACGCACAACTTTATGCTTCATGATAACTCGTATCAAGATATTTACGCAGGCTATACCTACATCCGCGACATTGACATTAAGCTTTATTTATACACCGAGGTAACAGCCAACTCTACAAAGACCTAGCCCACCAGGTGTATTGTTGCCTATACTATTCTATTCTATTCTCTCCTATCGCAGAATTAAAAAGGTCAAGGCTGCTATGCTACTGTTACCTCTGCTTGCTTCACTTCAAACCAAACTTCCTGCCCAAAGAACGAACGAACGACAGCATAAATCCAACAGCTAATCGTTTGCTAAGCTGAAGTTTTCCGACGTTTCTCCTTCGTCAGTGAACATATTCTTTCTTCGCCGAGGAAAACAATTGATCATCGCGATAGAAATCGCGCAAGCGTGCAGCACTGTTCCGTCTTAACTTGTCTCAACTTTCCTGAACTGCCATCGAGATGCATTTGTATTCCGAATTCGATCGTTTGCGCGTTTTCAATTAGCATTCGACTCATCCAACCCTAAAACTTTACAAGTTTCCAACTCCACATTGGCAAGTATTCCTGTATTCCTATTTCAGCGCATTTCCAATGAAATTTAATTTTTTATCAATGTAAAATTGAAAATTTAAGTGCCTTCTAAAAATACAATCAATTTCGTATAAATTCAATCAATTACAATCAGCTTTGCATCCGGCCAGAAATACCTAAACTCAATTACATATTGTGAATAATGAATTCAACAATATCGACCGAGGAAATTCGATTAAATCCTGTTTCAATGCTTCGTTGGTTGCCTAGCTATCTCAAGAAAGAGTGGAGTTCAATCAAACTTCAATAATTTCAGTATAAATCACGATTCACCGTCGATTAGATAGATGCGGAACGAATCAATTGCTTCGCATTTAATTGGTTTCATTGCAAATGAGGAAGCATAATCATAAATCAATTGCCAATTGCGCAAATTAGCCGATGCGTATCCTGGTAGGTAGGTGAGTTATGCAACCAATACTGCCACTGATCATACTGATTACCCATTCATAATCGAATCGGACGTGAAAATCTAATGCAATTAAATGTTTCAATCAGATTTGATTGGTAAATAAAATGTAAACGATTCCAAAGCGATTTCCAATGAATTACGTAAATACGCTCTACGTTTAAGTGTAAACCATCACATTTAGATCATTAATTTTCAATCAATCATTGAATAAATAAGTTCCAAACTAATAAGAGCAAAAGAATTTACACTAAAACTCGAAAAATGATCATTTTTTCATGGAACTGGATGTGCAATGAGTTGCCTAACATATGGGAGGACAACCATTGTAAATATTGGCTTTAATGGGTCGGGCCTGATCTGGTTTGTGCTAGGCTGGCATTCAAATTCAAACAGAACGAAATGTATTTGCACAAAAGTCCTTCGTACTTCGTACTGCGTCCTTCATCTGCATATATGTACATGTGTTTGCTGTTTGCTTAGCGTAGTTACTTTAAAGCATTAAAAGCATGCCTGCGTGCAAGAGATAACAGTACATGGCGCTCATTGGGTTGCATACTGTTAGGCGCCTTCTGAATTGTTCAAACCAATGATTCTCGGAATGATCAAGAGACTATGCAATGATCAACATTCGTTGAAATGCATTTCTAATCATAAATATTGCCAGACAGCTGCCGATAGACAATATAAAATAGATAAAATCACCAATCAATTGAAATAGTTTCGCTGACAATCGGTTGATGTTGATGATGATTTCGCTCGTAACAATAAATCGATTCGTACGTACATATGTACATACGTCAAGGTCAAGTTAATTGCTAATGATAATAAATGGTCGAAATAATCAAGAAATAAAGTGCATTTAATTACAAACCGTTTGAATAACAAACAAATAAACAAACTGCTCTGCTCTGCTCGTTCTCAGAGTCTCAAGAGTCAGATTTCTCTTTTCTGAGCTAACAACAAAACATAAATTATGGAACAAAAAGAGGAAACTGCAGTTAAAACAAAGGGAAAGACAACAACAGTATGAAGTATGAAGTATTTCCTCTTGAGGAGTACTCGTCGCCACTTGAGTTTTGTTTTCCATTTTCCTTTATTATTATTTTCTCAGAGGAATAATTTGCTCAGTAAATATTAAAACGAAACGAAAACAACTTCACTGTCAAGTCGCTACTCGAATAATAATAATAATATTCGTGTACATATGTATGTGAATATGACATAAGTAGATAATTAATTAAATTATTTAATTAGTTTTTATACACCTAGATAGATAATTTGTGTTTGTACAATTAGAGTAACGTAATTAACTGCTAACCAAGTCAAACCAAGTAATTAAAGTCTCAATTAATTGGCAAATGAACCAATCATTTATCATCACTCTTTGTCGAATTAATTATTAACAATTTGCATCCAAATAAACTAATTGCAAAATTTAATTTCCTTGTTTCCCTTATAAATAATAAATAAACAAATATTAACTTAAAATTTTACGTTGCCTTTAACTCTAAATACAAAATTGATATGTTGATCTATGAAATAAACAAACTATTGAATAAAACGCTATGCAGTTGAAACAATAGCCGTGCGCGTGTGCAGTATTTTTGTGTGTTGCAATTGTTGTTTTTTTAAACTTTAATACAGAGAAAAAGCCGTAAAAAGTTATTAAAAAGTCAAAAATCCGGTCCTAACCTCAGGCTCCGATCATATCTCAACAAACAAACATAAATAAACACAATAACCGAGTAAAGCAAGCCAAGGAGAAGAGCTGCGAGCTGTGTATGCAAAAGTTTCCAGTAGCAAACACACATACACACATAGTTAATGTATATTCAAATGCGTATTTGTCATTGAACTTGTATTGTAAGTTAAAAAGTAATCATTTAATGCATAATTAACGACCTCAAATGGTTCGTACCTCACATAGAACACTGATACCACTGATAATATATTGGAATTTTTACGTCAACGTATGCAACCAAAACCACAATCGCAAAGTAAAGTATTTGTTCATTCGTTCGTTCGTTAGTTAGTTAGGTATGACTCTGCACGTGTTTATGTGATATGCGACTTGGCAATGAAATATACTGGAAATCGTTTGTAAATTCACGAACAGACAAACAAACGAACGAGTAGGACAATAAAAATGATTGCAATCGCGCATTATACCTACATACCTACTAGTATCGCAGCGTGGTGTGATTATTATACTCGTATGCGAATGCGAATGCACATTCGAACGTGCGCGCCTGTATTATGTTATTGTTGATGATGGATGAATAATACACCTATGATATGATATGTATAAACGTCGACTATCGTATGGCTCGCGACTTCAATTTCACCTCGAAACGACGATACACGATACTTGTCTACCTATTCATTCATTAAGTGCTTAATAATGTGATGTTAAA
>NBZA01000110.1:3088-18846 GCA_003054995.1 Aleochara bilineata
ATTGAGACAAATGTGATAGTACGGTTCGTATTCGTATTCATATTCATATTCATTCGTATTCGCAAGAGTGCCAAAGTTGTTTCCCTCAAAGGTAATTATTTAATTCATCTGCAACCCTCTAAACATATAATTTAATTGATTAATTAAACTAATTGATTGATTGATTGATCATCGCCAAAATTCTCAGTGTACAACCATCACCAATCCAATAATTGATTGATTGATTGATTGATTAATTGATGAGCCGCGGACATGCAAATGAATGATAATTAAGAAATAATTACCTAGACATTTAAATAAACAATTAGCGTACTGCATACTCGGTAAGTAATTAATTAAGTTACACTTATATACATATAAATATTGTAAAATTAACGAAAATTAGCCAAAAACAGTAAACAAAGAGATATAATAAGTATAAGATAAGATATATGATAAGAAAAGATGACCTAAAGATATCCTTTTAATAGAAAATGTATCTTATCTACGAGTACACTAACTACGAGAGCAGAGTATATTAATTAAAGTATTAAAATAGTGATAATATTGTAATATAGAAGGAATCATATGATACTGAATTCTTTACTCGAGTGAAACATTGAAAAGTATCTAAAATAAGTGAATCTGAATCCTTGATTGAAAATGATTTTAAAGAAATTTCCTAACAAATTGCAAACGAATGCAAAGAACATAGATGAATGCAGAATAAAATATGATAAATACTAATATAACAAAGCAGAAGAAACAAGAAACTATAATATAATAGGAGAGAATGTGATTGTATATTGCTAATGTTGCTCTTTTGGAATAATTTTGTTGAATTTCTATTCGATTCTCTATACAGGGTGTTGTTATTTCTGATTGTTTTCACATTTTACACTTGAATTCGTAGAGATTTATCTACGACAAGTATCAGATCAGAAACACCAGATATTTCTATGCGATGCAAACAAAGATGTAATATCAAGTATGTACTTAATCAATGTATCTAATACGTACTTATGTAAAGTCACCAACTAATTAATTAATGCATCAATTAATTAATTAATTAATGTAGATGAAAATCATAGAGATGAGATCACACCCAAAGTTTCCAACTATTAAGAATTAAGTATGAAAAGTTAATTACGTGGAATTTGTTCAATTCGTTAATTAGCAATGCAAATGAAGTGATATTTAATTGTTTAAGATGCGTTATGGTTACTGACATTTGTTACATTTTGTTGATACACTATTTCTCATGAAGAATAAACATCAATACAAATTTTAATTTGAAACTTTCCTAGAGCGACCTCTCTGAGGGAATAGATGTAGTGAAAGAGCAGATTCCTTGTTCCTCTTCCTGAAAAACGTCTTAAATTAGTTTAAAAGTTAAAAGCAAACAATCATAGTATAATCATCTGTCAAGAGACAGGAGAAGAACTTGAAAATAGATTACAATTTAATAAAATTCCTTAAGAAATATTGAAGTAAAATAACATTCACCTGCAATGCTAAGCAAGTTACAGGTAGAAGACCAAAACAAGAACAAGAACCGACTCTTCGCCATCCATGTCCCCGCTTAATTTCTTCCTACATTCGCTGGCGTCTCGCGTTCTGTTCGCGTCTCTTGTTCTGTTCGTTTCTTTCCTGCTCTGCCTGTTTTCTTCGGCTTAAGAGCCCGAGTGCACGAGTTCATATCAGCAGCGGCGCGCTAGGTGCGTTCGTTCCAAGGAGTATTGAAGTCGCTGGCTGGCAGCGAGTCGTTAGTTAGTTTGGCCGAGGCACCAGCAGCGACCAACGCGCATGTTCGTCTTACAGCAGCCAGCCGCACCGCATATCGATTGATGTAATAATATCACGATTCCGAGCGCACGAGAAGATAAAGGTGTGTTTTTTAAAAGTTGCCGCAACTACCATACGACAAGAACAAAACCAACCAGTGTGAAGTTGTGCAAAGTTCAATAAATTCAACAATTTGTGGATTACTTGGGAATTTAATTGACATTAAACCTTCATTAAGGTATGACATTTAATAACAATATTGTTTATCACTAATCAATAGTTAATATGCTTTTAATTACACAACTTTAGTTCATTTAAGCTGACTTAACGGTAATACTGATAGATTACAATTTAATTGTCCACTTCTTGTTGGCATTATGTCTGTTTTGTTTGCTCAAAGAGTGGAAAGAAGGCAAGAATTCGGTGTTTTCGGCCGAGACGCTGCTGCGCACCATTAGTTTTACAGTTACAACCGCGCTGATCGCGCATCTTTTGGAAGTTTCTTAAGTCGAAGCTGCGCTGCGCTGCGTTTCGACTATTTTGATGAATCTGACTTCCGGCTTTGCATTCATTATCTTAATCCGCTTGGGCTTTCTGATTGCCTATCCCAACATTCACTACCTCGCTGCCTCTTCTTCTTCTTCTTCGTCACCTTTTCCTTCAACATCATGCCATCAGCAGAATATTTTTACAATCGCATAAGAAAACCTGAATTTTCACCTTATCTGAACGCGTATTATGTGTGTGCTCTGTCTCCTCGCGTCGACGGCTGGTGCCTTTCTTTTCTTCGTAATGTCTTGGCGATTCGAATGTTTGGAGAGAAAGACCGCGACTGCTCTCAAGGCCGCTGCGCACCGCCAACAACTTTACTTGACTTGACTTTATGGTGGACAAGAGCGCGTTAAGTCAACTTAAAATCTCTTTGCTATGCATTCCAATCATACATCTGCACAGCACATGCCCAAAAATCCAAATGACAAGCAAATTCACTTGCATTATATTATGATATGCAGGAAAACAAGATAAAAACATGCATAATATCAATACAAAAACCCGACGATAATTTAATTTCGTTTCATTCGATTCAGCAGTAACTGCAGCGATGTGGTTTCGTCATCTCGCATTGTCTACTTTTAGATGCTATTTGCATGGCACGGCTGTAATAATTTTTTGTGTTTTGACTTCACTTCGTGGCTGAATGGATTGATACGTGAGAAGCTGTATTGCTCCACGAGTTACGGCTTGAGTTACCACAGAAGACATAATTATAAACATAACAATAGAATGATATGTTGTTCCAGCATGAAATCCAAATCCAAATTCAACTTTTAGTCCGAATTCAAATGCAAAAGTCTTAAGAAGAACTCAAGGCCAGGTACAACCTTGCCACTTGGCAGAAGTGAAATCTGCGAACTCGCAAAAACACTACCAGGTTATAGAAATTGAGTGCTGAATAAATATTTTCTGATATTGACTCTTGAATTGAACACAAGGTCCTCTCATTCCAAAGGCGCAGAGCAAGATCATCCATCGAGCACGTTTCATATTTGCGTGGCTAGCGTGTCTCTAATGTGTGGATATTCGTGTTAATGCCGTGTAATCATTGTAATTATTTCTAATTCTCGCGAGCACAAGCACAATAGCGATGATACACCTCTGCAGAGTTTAGCTTGCACTTCATGCATCGCTGATGCACAAATTAAACAATTCCTAGTCGCAGTCTAGCCTGCCTACCTGACTATCAATACCATCATCATGTGTGGCTAATTGCTCAATAAATAATACCCAGACTATAATATTCATAAGCAAACACTGGCTGCTCTTCCTTGTGAGTGAAAATGTTTCACAAACATTATGATTAGTAGAAATTGCGTGCCAATTTTTTTAGATAGGTAAGTAGGTAATCAATCAATCGATTGTTAATTACAGCTAATAAACAACTATTTAAACTGTTTTGTAATTACGTCATGGTTTCTCTTGGCTATCAAGGTGTTTGGCTCATTTTTTTCATTTTTACTCTATCTATCGAATGATTTATGATCTCCTGAGTGCTTCCTTCAGCTTCTTAAATTAATTTCTACCATTATGAAACGATCTCCTGGTCAGTGGCTGAGTATAACGTACAATCACCACTGGGATGTCATTAAGATTTCGAAGATTTCTTGGTCTTAGTCTGAGTTTAGTGAAAGTTGTATGGCGTTTTTGTCTATGAGTTCTAATAGCATAATAATTTTCTAAACGACTCGCGTCGCTCATCCAATTCCTGTGTATTGGCTCTTTTTGTGCTACCTGTAATCATCCAAGACAAGATGTCTTGTGAAATCGTTGATTACGTGTGCGAACAAATAATTACCTAAGATTTTTCATTTTAAAATTAATGTCTTTCAGATATGTATGTAGGTATGTACATACCTAATTATATTCGTATTTGTTGTGCATATTTAATTGAAGGTCGAAACGTGTTAATTAATTAATTTAATTACTTCCACCAAGAGGTTGAGGATTGTGGGCTGTGGCCATTCACACGCATGAGTTCGCTTGCGCCTGGCCAGGAGAAAAGTGCAGATAATGAGCGTGTTGTGCTGCGAAAGGTAGAAGGAAAGTAAGTAAGCAAGTACTCGGAAGAAAGAATTTTGCCTTCGAAACCATAGCAAAGTGAAGCAAATGCATGCCAATAAAGACGCGCGTCCGCAGGGCATCCGAGCAGCGAACCGCCGATTTCGTATTTCTCATATCAAACTTTCTTATTTCACTCACTGGAGCTGCTTCAGTTTATTCACTCGCCGGCTCTGGCGATGGCGATTTTTCAGCACAAGAAATGACTCAAGACAAAATCGTGCGCAGAGCTGCAGACTCCACACCCTCAAGTTACATTTCACTCGACTTAAGTCAAGTCAAGTCAGGTATTTATCTAAGCCTAACAAAGAAAGTTTACGAAGCTGAAGCTGAAGCCGAGTTAAACTTAATTTACGGTATGAATTTGAATTCAGGATTGCGCTTCATAAATGATACAAATTGCTGTCTGCACTGTGCATGATGACTTAAGAATCCGATGCCTGAATACATACTGAGCATCTATTTGAATAAACAATTCTCACGTCTTGAATGAACGCTTTACTTAACTTCAAAGACTACGTATGTACACATTGCTTCTTCTGCTCTTCAAGAGCAAACCACTCTTTAGCATAAGAGTTACGTTACACTAATAATTAGCTGCTATTTGTTCATGCACGTATGTACATACATACACACTGAGCTGCTATCTTCCACGTTCGAGTTTCGTAATCATCTTTTAACAAGCACACGCACAAGCCAACCAACGGGAATCGCTCTTAAGCCTCGCTGAGAAGGAAACTTAAGCTTTTCATCAGGACGAAATTAATTTCTAATTACGTGCGAATCCGGAAGAAGTGAAACGGTATGAGGGAAAAGTGCATATACATAACTGAACAGACAAATGAACTGTCAAATGTTTCTCCACATTTCTTGAGAAGAAAGACGTAATGCCTGAATGTAATTGTATAATAATAACAGTGCTGACATGCGCACTTGCATTACATGTAAAAAATCTGTTTGCAAGGCAACAAAAGAGAAAAATGGTAAAATTATGCTTTCCATCTGTACAATTACGTGCTTTTTTCATTCTTGTATTTCATTTACAGTTAGTTTTCTCAGTTGATTGCTTCTTTGAGCTTTTAATTCATTCAATTGTATATTTTTAGTTCAGTTTTAGTTGTGAGATTGTGTGATGATCATTTTTATGCAAAACAATCACCAAATTGAACTTGAACTTGAACATGAGTTGAGACTTGAGAGAAGAGTTAAATATTAACGGTGCATTTGTAAATGAATGACTGTGAATGCTCAAAACGTATTATAAGCTGATGGTATTTGCAGTTAACTTAATAGTAAGTGAGTAAGTCAATTAGTGTTCTAATGAAATGAAATTCCTCAAAAGTCATTTATCATTTGTTGTTGTGTTAATTTGATCACAAATTTGGCGATCGCAGCCAAAATAATAGAAAAAAAGTTATGAAATACATTCTTGCTTGTAGAGTAGCTACATAATAATTAATTAACTTGGTGGTCCTGGCTGGCTGGCTGACTGAGTGACTGAATTCGTTGGTTCGTTCTGCAGCACAACGTGGAAAAAACAGAGTCACGTTCTGTAAATTAGGCGAGCAAAAGCAAATTGCAACGTTAGGTCGACTCAATTTTCGACTTGGTTACGTTGGCTAACAATAAGTGAGTGGAGTGCAGTGCGTTTGCGTTTAGTTACGGATTCGCGGAGAGTCAAGTTTATTGCCACCGCATTGTCTTCATACTCTGATTGCGGTGTCATCGGCATCACCATCACCATCACGACAAATCATTATTTCCCTGGTCGGCGCGGCGCATGTCATGCAGAATTAGGTAATTTTTACGTCTACGTTGTCGGTCGTTGGATATAATAATTAATTAACTTTGAACCCCGTTACCCGTTAGTTCAGTTCATTATCATTGTCAATTGTCACACTCTTTGTTTGCTAATTAATTACGCGACACTCAAGCTTGAAAATTGGTTGGTCGTGCATTACCAGCAAATAATAATAAACCAACAACCAAACAATCAATGACTAGATATTTCCCGTTACTTTGTTGCAGAACTTTTTAAAGCTTGACTCATAATTTTCTCCAAGAAGATTTTACTTTTGTTCTTTGAATTGTGACAATTCATCACAGATTCACATTTCTATGTCCATGTCCATTTTCATTTCCATTTGTAATAACAATTAGACGGCACTCCTATTGTCACTGCGGAGCAATGCAGCTTTCAGTTTTACTTCGACTTGAATGCCACATTAACTGAACGAACGCGTTAGCATTTTAATATTTATTAGTCTTACTCGTTGGATAGTTGTGTCCGCTTTACCTTGTGTTGCTTTGGTTTGGTTTGCATTTCGCGTGGTGTCCTCCTTGCCTGACGGTTTCATTTTTCAAACGCGAGCCTAGATTCCATACAAATATTTAAACATGACCATGTTTGACACCATTCGCAAGCCTCGCAGGTATTGTCACCGCGAAGAAATTTCGGTTGACGCCTTACTTCTAACATTCTGGTGTTACATGAATGAGCCTCTGAATTACATCAAAACACTCACTCACCGAACAGAACGTTTGTTTATTTATGAGTGTTTTTGTTCTGGTTAATTGCACAACAGTCTATTGTTATTAAACATTACAAAATCTCATTGCAAATCGATTGAGTTGTGAATTCCTTAGAAATGATGTGGAAATATCCAAGAAAGTTCAAGAAAAAAAGCAATTTGCTTTCCTACCAATCAGATGACTCAATTCAAATTGAATTTAACAATTAATTTAAACTGCGAAACGTAATGAAATAGAATCATTTGCAAGGCAAAGTCAATAATCCGCTGATGAGTAAATAATGGCATGTTAATTAAATAATTGACATAAATATATGCAGTTAAGTGAAGTTTAAATTGCAACGACTAAGAAGTGGAAAGCGATCTCGCCTTGGATTCGTTTAATGCAATTATAACACGGCAGATTATTGTTACGATTTGACATTTACGCGACTCGCCTTCGCCTAGAATCCAGCGCGAATCTTGCGATTTCGCTCGTTGTGAGATCAGATCTTCTTCTTCCAAAGACACTCAAATGCTAATATTGTGTTCGTTTCACAACTTCAAAAGAGAAGAGCCACATACATACATAAATAGCGCAATAACTATTTATTTCTTACGGCTGAGTGTTTCTTGTTGTGTTGATGATTAAATCACTAAACCTAAATTGTAAATAATACAGCTCATAACTATTTTAATACGACACACGATCTTTTAATCAATTCCCAAGGATCAATACATACATGCATACTTTGAATAAAATGTTTACGCTCTTCGCTCGGTAGACGATTGAATAATGTTTTTAAATTTAAACAATAATCAAAAACAAACGATTAATTGTCTAAATTTAATATTTATCCAGTTTTGACCATGACCTTCTCATTGGAAATACTCATTTCTAATTAGCTACCTTGTCGGTTATTAGTTATTACCTCTATTAGTTAGTTTACCTATGCAATTATCGATTTACTTCAACGACTTTTAATGGCACGCAATGCAGCCAAATACTCTTTGCTGGCAATTTGAGAAAATAAGAGAAGAGAAGACAAGCCCAAGCCCAAACTTACTTTAGCAGCAACAGAAGCAGAAGTCTGTCCTGGATGTACATATTTACATTAAGGTAAAAATGCGTCAAGTCAAAAGCAACTGAATGGGCAGAGCGAAAGAATGAGAGGAGATTGAGGTCGGTCGGCATTCGTAAGTCGGTCGCGAATAACTAACTCGTGTCTGAGTAGGTTGCTCAAGCGAACACATGCGCGTGAGGAAAGAACGACGAGACAATGGTCGCGAGAAAGACTGAGCCGCAGATTATAGGATTCGCGATACGTTTAACAAGAGCACCTCGCAGGCTGGAAAGCACCAGCTTGCCAGCAGAAACCTGATGAGCTCGTAAGCAAGTAAGCAAGCAAGCGCAAACCTGCTCTGCAGAGCAAGTGTACTTACTGCAGTCTTACAGAGGAAGGTGCAAGAGGTCACATGTTAAGTTCACCTCACTGCACCTCACTTCACTTCACATAGAATTACCTGCCTTCCTCTCATTGTGCGTCCTGTTCTGCTCCCATTTATTTTTTACATGTAGTTAATCAATCACCCAATCAATCAATCGATCAATCAATCGAACGAACGTTCAAGTAGCGCAGGAACTATATTCGTGTTTCCTGGTCTTGGGATATTTTCTTACAAAAATGTTATAAAATATGAATAAGCCATGGCATCTGAATACATATTCTCATTAATTGTTCAACGTTAATTTGCACATGATTACGCTACTTACTTCCATACAATGAAATTCCTAATACATACTTAGAACTCCGTAAGAGAAATGGAATCAAAGTAGAGTCTGTGACCTGTTCTCAGCCCGCTTTTTGTTGTTTTCTTTCCTACAAGAAGCAAAGAGCAGGAGAGGCAAGCCGAAGATTAACGTCTCTTTGTTTGTGTTTATCAATTAATCAGATGGCATTGTTCTTGTGTGCTCCAAATCTCCTGTACTCTCGTGTACTCTACACTAATTAATTATTATTTCACGGGTAATGATACCAAATTAGCTTGCATAATTCAAACATTATTTAAACAACAAACTATTATTCATTTTGTAATTTTATGTCACAATCTAATTGCAGAGAGACAAAAGAAAAAGCATAAATCATGTGAGAACTTCTCCAAGTTTAAAACGTCCAGACAACAAGTGCCATTTTAAAATACTTCAAAAATAAACAAAATACCCGACAAGAAAATGGCGTTAAAGCTCAAGAAGGAAACCAAGAAGTCATCGTACTACGTTTGGTTCCTGGGGGCGAAGGAATCCAAGGGGTTACGTGGTCTTGAGTACATCTTGCCAGTGATTGACAACCTGGAGGAGCGAGAGAAAGACATTGAACCCTTCAAGGTCACTCTGCAAGTGTCTGCCAAAGGCTTGAAAATCATCCAGAATATTGTGTCAACGCAGCACAGCAAGAAGCCGAAGAACGAAACGATCAAGCACTTTATCCCTCACAATACCATCACGTGCGTGCACCAGAAGGACGATATCATAGCGTGTATCCTGCTGCTCTTCAACCCGGTCACCAAGTGCCCGCTGCACGTGCATGCGTATCGCTGCGACAGCCTCGGGACCGCCACACTGCTCAGAAGTCAGCTGCAAGTGCTCATCGGGAAGCCAGAGAACCAGAAGAAGTTCGCCGAGATTGAAAGCCGACTGATTGCTCAGGAAAAGAAGGACAAAAAGGAGCGCTTGGAGAGCTCCATAGGGAGCAGTGATACAGGCACCAGCACAAAGAGTGAATCCAGTGAGGAAAGGTAAGAAATTCTCAATGTTTAGGGAAACTGCTTAAGAGAAAACAGTTTTTCATATTTTACGGGTATTGTAATAGATTTTCTTCGGATAGAGTTGCGACTTTGTACGATTCAGTGGCAGCTGAACTGCGTGCTAAGCTCAATAAGAACGAGGTGCCCATACTGCTACCGCCCCGAGACTACGACACTGTCCACCGGCAAAAGGGGAACCTGACGGGGATCGAGTTACGGCGATGTCTGAATGCAAATATCGTAGGGACGAATGTGAAGGCTAAAAGGATGGCGTCCAGTGGAGGGTCGTCAGGGATCGGGTCGGACCACGCGCCTTCTCCTGAGAGTCCTGATGTCCAGGACCGATACCACGACGGACACAGCACAAGCGGTGAGTAAAGTTACAAGACCAGCGATTAATTTCCCATCCATATAAGCCTTCAGGCAGAGAGCTGAGGTATTACGCGATTGTTGATGCGTTGCGTTGGAAGATTTCTTCTGCTTGAGAGAGGAAGACGCTATCGCGTAATCGTGGCAAGTGGAGTTCCGCATTCCATCATATACTGGGAAACAGCATAACGTTCGCGCAAACTTGGATTTGGCAAGAGCAAACTCAACGCAAATGCGTTATGTCAATGGGTTTTTGTGCTAAAGTTCACAACATTAGCGCGTGGCCTGCCACGTTGCGTCTCGCTGTAAATCATCAACACCTTGTATGCGCCAATAAAACAAGAAAACAACTCAAGCAAGGCGGCTGGCGACTGCTAAAGCTGGTCATCCATTCCACATGCTATATGTTGGGCGTATGTTGACTCTTAAGTCAACTTAAGTCACGTAGCTACGCGTAGTCTGCAGTAGAGTCAGGTACACATGGCGGGCAATAAAATTCCTGCGACGTGATATATCAATGCTGATAAGCAACAATGAATTGAATGTCTGCTTACAAATACACATTGATTTTCTATAATTTTGAATCTGGAATGTGGAATGCAAAATGGCAAGAAGCGAGACGAGAAAAAGGAGCATCTGTAAAAGGCATCGGTGGAACGAGGACGACCGGGGGACGACCTGGCTTGTTTCCATTTTGTTTTCGTGCATTCGCGTCGCAGTCGCAGGTGAAGCCCCCGGGCAGTAGGACACATGAGCAACGAACGGTGCTCGGACGCAGCCAGAGTGTCATACTCATAGGTTTCGATCGAAACGTTGGAGAAGTTTAAGTAACTTGACTTCTCATAGTCACACTTGTTTCTCGTTTCTTGTTGCCTTTCCTGCATCTTATTACACTGCAGATACGTGCATATCTAATCGAATGTTTGTTTAATCTGCGTGCAGATGAAGACTGGAATGCTGATCAGGACACTGGCCTCTACCTCATCGACCAGTCGACGTACGCGCCCGCCGCCGCCGCCTCAAAGTACGACTACCGCGCAGAAACGCGCAAGCCGCGCGAGTTCGACCAGCAGGCGACGCGCCAGCGACTCGAAGAGCACATCCGCAAGAAGCTCGAGCAGCGCAATCAGTACCGCGGCCAGGAGTCCTTCAACTACTCCGAAAACTACCGGAACGAAAAGAACGCGCATCTCTCCGGAACGAAGCCGGAGCGAAGTCGATTCTCCTATGAAGAAATCGACGATACTCTTAAGCGTCAGGCACAGGCACAGGCTGAAATTCACATTCAAGCGCAAGCTCAAAGAATTCGCAGCAAGAATAAGGATATCAGCAGGGACAACCAGCGAGAGCGAAGTCGATATATTGAGTACAATGAGCGAACGCTCAAGAACTCGCGAGACCGCGATAGGGATCAAGATTCCTATCAGGAGCAATTAGAGGATATTAAAGTCTCTCCCAGGGAGCGCTTTAACGATGCGAAGGAGAAATTCATGCTGTTAGAGAAGAGAACTTCGAATACAAGTCAGGAATACTTTAGGGAGGCTCCAATATCGCCAATTTGTAAAGATAAAAGGTATAAGTTCATGTAATTCTACAAAGAGGCATCTAAATTGCTAATTTCTTTTTATCTTGTAGGTCAAGTAGATATTACGATGAAGAACCAATACCTGCCCCTAGAAACTTCAACAAGCAGGTGACTTCTTCATCCCCTAGGGACCGAGAAGCACCCACACCGCTGGAGCGGTATCGACAGAGTCAGCAGAAAGCTGAAAAGTATGACAAATACGAGCTGAAACGTAGGTCTATGTTCAATCTATCCACATCTCCGCCATCCAACCCGTCAAACGGCCCAGAATACAACTACCGAACCTACGACCGAGATTCCGGGTCAGGGCGGTATCCGTACCCTGAGGAGACCATCAGTAAAGAGATGAAACGTCGATCCTACATGGACAATTCATACAGAAACTCTGCGGAATACCGTGAGAGGGATGCTGATTTCAAAGAGTTCAAAGAACCCAGAGCTAGAGAGGAGCCACCTGCCAGGGATTGGGCCCCAAGGGAGCGTACCCGAGACCACTCGAGAAACTTCCGCGACAGCAGCGAAATTCGCCGCGAACACAGAGATATCCGCGAATCCAGAAGGGAGTTGAAGGAAAACCACGAGGTGCAAATGAGGGAAAAGGCCCCAAAGTATCCAGGGAATCAGAACCACTCAAACCAGCGGTATCGCAACAGTTATGCCGAGCCAATTTCTCACGGGATGGACCATTCCAGAAAATACCCGCATCTCAATGGGAATAATCGCAGTAGTGCTCGCTTTGATATCCTTCACCGGACGAACAGTACTGTGTCCAACAACGGAAGAGTTGGCATAGCCAGCGTCCATCCTTATTAAGCCGTTGGAAACATTCTTTTTAAACAAATTTCAAAATTGATGGAAATATTTATATTTTAAACAATTGGTAACACGGGTGGGAAATTCACTTACTTACTTACTTACTTAAAAGTAACGAGTTAAACCTTTGGGGAAGTTCAATATTGGACACATAACTTGGTGCTTCATTCAATTTAAAAAGAAATTCAATTTCTGTTCGAACCTAAGTTCACATCGAATTGAAATTACTTGTTGACTAATTGTTATGCATATTTTATAGAAAGCTAAACGTTAAGATACGTATTTAATGAAACGATTTGCTCAGAGCTGAAGCGATTAAGATTCCTAACGGTGCGCGATCGCTGCGAGGAAAAAAGTGGCGCGTTATGCAACTGCCGCGTCGCGTTCAGGTAATTATCATACCTGAAAGCAGGCTTGGCATTTATACGCACTGCACTCGCTTTGCATGAAACGCCTAGAATTCCATCCTGTCTGTCTATCCATCCATCCATCCGTCTCTCTGCCTCTTACGACGAACTAACGTCTAAGTATATAGTTTTATTAATCCAGTCGCCAATCACACTTTGATTACGTTATGTTACGAGGATGCAGAGTGTTTGCAGAATGTTTTTCAAATTTTTGTTTAATTGCCATGTATCAAGCTAGTAATTAATGTATTAATTGTTTATTTATACGCAATCGCGCGAGTATAATGGACGTGTGTGTAGTGTATTTAAAACTATTATATGATAAAATTCATGTTGTTAGCAAGAAAAGAAAAGATGAAGCAGTCAGTCAGTCACTGAATATGATAATATTTTTACAAATTTGAAAGAATTCGTGTAGAAGAGAAGAATATTATTTTATATTTGTATATACAGAAGAAAGTTATATCGTCGAATATATTTGATCTATTTTAAATGTTTATATATTATATATTTAATAAATAATCTATTAAAAAACTGTTTGTTTGGTGTTTATTAATAATATTTAACTATTTGGTGGTGGTCCTTAATAACTTTCATAGAAGTAAACTATAGACAACCTGACATACACCTAAACTCCATAGGATTCTTCAAAATAGTATTTAGGTTTGCCTATAGTTTAGCTCTTCACGACTTTTTGATTTTAAGTATAGATTGAGTAAAAGTAAGAATTCCTGGTTAATAACATTCATAGCAATAAATACGTAAATAACAGTAATTTAACGACAATTATCTCGATTTTTATGACTGCCAGTGATTGCTTGTTTAAATACCACTTGCAAAGCAATCAATTTGTTTATAATTTTTTAATAGATGCTAAAATATTGTGGCAGACTGCACTTAGCACATGGCTGAGGCTTTTATTACGTGCCAATATAATATAATAGCAATAGAGCTGAATAAATGCAATAAGTTTCTCTGCCTTTTCCTCACAGTTCGCTCAACAAACATGCAAATGGTTATCAAGTGATTGTACAATTACTTCGTCTGACCAGCCAGCGAGCGATCAGTGTGATTTGTTTACGTACGATTGAGAAATAATTTGATCTGTAACGGAAATTGCATGAATTATATATTCCAGCCGCTAAGCTACACTTTCATTCATCGAATACACATAATAAATAGCTACATGTTCGCGTCACCTTTAATTAACCTTTTTAAAGATCAGTTGAATTCGGAAATTGTTTCAAATTAACAAAAACCTACTTTTTCTGAAGGACACTTTAGGAAATCATTCATTCATTCATTAAATACTTAAATCTTTCTCAACGAAATGCTTTGTTTTAAGTAATTCTGTGACTTTCTTCTTTCTTTGCTCATAAATCAGTTTTGATTCGGAATTAATAGGTTATTATATTAATTTAATTAATGAAGATCACTCTTATTCTTATTCTTCTTATTCTAATGTGTTCCAAGCCTATTAAAAACTAATTAACCTTATAAAATAATAAAACAAATACACGATTATTCTTTTCTTCATTGTGCCAAGTCTAAATTGACGTAAAGTGTAACGCATACAGATTGTTCCAACACGCACCAAAGAGTTGTGAATGTATCTCTCGAGTAAATCTTATCCAAACATTATTACACATGTTGTAATTTCTCGGAATCAAACAAAATGAGCAATGTTTAATGCACATAAGTGCTTTTATTTCATTAGAAATGAGATGGGACTTTTATGAGGAAGTGACTTTGAAGTATTTGAGTAAGTTCGAAGTTTGGAACAAAGAAGAGGAAATCATTACCGAAGGAAGAAAGATAAATGAATGCCGCAGCAGAGACACGGCCAAGATGTAATAATTAAAAATAATTATAAATAATTAAAGCCAATTAGAGATAAGGTAAAGAGTATAAGTCATATCTACTTGTACGTTCGTGGTATGTACATACATCTGAGAAGACATATAATCTTAAAGAAATCCTCGTACATAAGGTAAAAGATATGAGGTTTGGAAAAACCTTATTGGAAAATGTCCCAAATTAGAGGCGAATATCTCACGTTCTATGTGAAATATTGCAAAACTGTTTGTAGTTTCATTTTCTAAGTTGTCTCAACTTTCGTTTGGTACCAAAATCAATGGCATACGTAAAACACATAAAAAGTTGGTGATATGATGTTTGCGGTGAAATGAAGTGAAGTAAGTGTATAACTAACCAATGGAAGGAAAAGGAGAATAATTGACGTTGCAATGCAAGAAAAGATTCTCTCATCTGCATGGCCATAAAGTACATACTTTCTTTCAGAAATTCATTCAATTTCAAATCCAAACGCATATTAATTGTACAGTAATTCATTTTTGTTCTTCTGTTTTTCTTTGTTTTTACGACAAATTGTCTTATAATCATAACTTTTAACTTTTGTCCCACATTCTGCTCTACTCAGACGCAAAAAATTGTTTTCGTCCAAACCCAAAAACCTAACTTTTTCAACATGAAATTAAATGTTACTTTTTGTTTCTTTTTGCTGGTTATATACATACATACTACATACTCCACTTTGTCAATGACATTTTCCAACAACAAATACGACTTTGTTCCTAATACGCAAAGCGAACAGCAAAGATTAAAAAGCGATAAAATTGCTTCCTTCTTTCCCTTTTAGGTTTTTTCTTGCAAGCGAGCGTATAAACTTTAGCATCTTCATCTGCATCCATAAAAGAAGCGCAAGCGCAGAAGAAGCGATGCGACCCATGAACTTTCTCACCTTTCCACCACGACACGACTCGCGATAAGCCTCGCTAATAGTTTTCTCTCCACTTTTCCCGATTCCTGATTCCTCTAAAGTTCAATGATTCGCATAAAAAACTCCTCATACACGATATCGATCAGCCA
>NBZA01000114.1:11999-29424 GCA_003054995.1 Aleochara bilineata
CAAAGCGTGAACGCAAAGCGAATTATGCAGTCGATGCCTATTTCCGCGAAGCTTTAAGGGTTTCCGAACCAAAAGCGCCCAAAGCTCCTCGTCCACCAAAGCAACCTATCGTTCAAGATTTCCAATTCTTTCCTCCACGTCTTTTCGAGCTCCTAGACCAGGAGATTTACTATTTTAGGAAGACATTAGGTTATAAAGTCCCTAAGAATTTAGAACTGGGTCCAGATGCAAGTAAGCAACAGAAAGAAGAGCAGCGGAAGATCGACGAGTCTGAGCCGCTGACAGAAGAGGAAATACAAGAGAAGGAAAGTCTTTTGAGTCAGGGATTTACCAATTGGTCGAAGCGCGACTTTAATCAATTTATTAAAGCGAATGAGAAGTTTGGACGCGATGACATTGAGAATATCGCGAAAGAGGTTGAAGGTAAGACACCGGAAGAGGTCATGGAGTATTCGGCTGTGTTCTGGGAGCGCTGCCACGAGCTCACTGATGTGGATCGCATAATGGCGCAGATCGAGAAAGGAGAGGCGAAAATACAGAGACGCGCAAGCATCAAACGGGCGTTGGAAGCCAAAATGGCAAGGTACAGGGCGCCGTTTCATCAGTTGCGCATTGCCTATGGGACGAACAAGGGCAAGAATTACATGGAGGAAGAAGATCGGTTCCTTGTCTGCATGCTGCATAAGCTTGGTTTTGACCGTGAGAACGTCTACGAAGAGCTACGGGCTGCAGTCCGTGCTTCGCCTCAGTTCAGATTTGATTGGTTCTTGAAATCGCGGACGGCGATGGAGCTTCAGCGACGGTGCAACACGCTGATTACGCTTATAGAACGCGAGAACCAAGAGCTGGAGGAGAAGGAACGAGCTGAGAAGAAGAAGAAAGCTCCGAAAGCGGCTACGACTTCGACGCCAGGCGGCACGAAGACTGGCCAGAAGCGTAAGAATGACTCGACTGGTAATGCGGGGGCTGCCGATAAGAAAAAGAAGAAGAAATGAGGAACGGCCTCATTTGCAGCATCATGTTCGCAATCACTTATACATTCTCATAGTTTTCATACGTAGACTATTTATTATTTCTTTTTGTGGAGTTGAAATCCAAATGGAAACAAGGATATCATGCGACGATTCCCCGCTTTGATGCATGTATGATATGGTATATGTTTTGTATTGATTGATCAAAGAGCAAACTGAATTCGTAATCGACGTTTACAATATAATTTTATTACAGGAAGTACCATAGTTGATATACGAGGATGAGTATAATATTTATAATCTGATCTGATCTAATGATAAACAGTAGAAGGAGAATTAAAGTATTAAATGTTCATGACATTCAATACACCATTAGGGTTGTTTATATATAAGATGAGCACTAGTATCAGACTAGTTGTAATTGAATTTATTGTGTTTTCTTTATGCCCCGGCTTAATTAACGCCGTGCCGTGGTGACCTTTCCATTCTCATTCCCAGCAAACAACGGCAGTCGACGTGGTGTTCCTGCTGCTTTGCTCGCTTACGTATTTGCGTTCGTTTCGTTTCGTTTGATGTATAATTATAATATGATTACTAGACAGAAACCTATTACGAATTATGCCGATTGGTAATGATGCGCGGGATGCGACATCGATGTCGCATGTGGTTTGATCAGATCTTGCTTATTACCCAGGCTG
The DNA here is from genome assembly GCA_003054995.1 of Aleochara bilineata. Classification (NCBI taxonomy): domain Eukaryota; kingdom Metazoa; phylum Arthropoda; class Insecta; order Coleoptera; family Staphylinidae; genus Aleochara; species Aleochara bilineata. The sequence continues at coordinate 13,669 of NBZA01000114.1, forward strand.
TACCCGGCAATTGCATGAATAATAAATCGGCAATGGCAGCGGCTTGGTGCTTGACCTTAATGCCTGTCGTTCCCAACATTGACCATCGCAGGCAGGCGCGCTCAATTTTTCTAGAAGAGGGAACAAAAACAAGCAACGCTTGCTGTTGCTCAGAGTAATTGCAACTTTATGGCGCTCTAATCAATCTGATAGCCGGCAACACCAACAACAGCCGCATAAGCCAAGCATACCACCAGTAGCGATAAAATCGCATGTGATGTTAGTTGATTAGTTTAACGATGCTGGAAACACAATAACATAAAGCGTAACATAAGTGTTTTACAATTTTCATCGTCATTAACGTTCGAGTTGTTTCGGTATTGAGAAAGTTTTAAAATGCCTAAGAATCTGCCGGTGATTCTCACCGCGTCCGGCTTTGGACTCATGACTGTTGGGATCTTTGGGACCTTCTATCTCTTCCCAAAGATCATCACTAGTCAAATTCATGCGGTAAATTGTTGTTCATTTCTTATCAGATGTCGGGTGCTTATTTGACTATCGTAGAATATTGATCTCCGCGAAGGGACGATGGGGTACGATACGTGGAAGAAACAACCGTTTCCCTTGAAGTTTAAGGTGTACTTCTTCAACGTTACGAACGCCTATGACGTGCAGCACGGTGCCCGACCAATTTTAAAGGAGATTGGGCCCTACGTTTACGAGTTTGGTCTTAAATTGTGCACGAAGTCAGCAGGACTATAGCTATATCTCTGGTCTTTTTCAGTGAATACAGAGAAAGAATTAATATTGAACTTGACAAGGAGAAAGATACTCTTAAGTACGTCCTGAAAAAGTATTACTTTTTCAATAAGGAAGACAGCGGCGGCTTGAGTGAAGATGACGTGGTCACCATTGTCAATGCTGCGCTTGTTGTACGTTGCTTATGGGTATTATTTGAAGATAACGCAGGTCAAATGAGAGATTTTTAGGGTACAGCTCTGCAAGTGCAGATGATGCTGCCGACAGCCATTCCCATGGTGAATGAAGCCATACCCTATTTGTACCCAGGCACTAAAGATATTTTCCTCACGAGTAAAGTGCGCAGTGTACTGTTTGAGGGTATCACGATTCAATGCCATGACCCTGAGGTTGACTTTATATGCACTGCTATGAAGGGGTCTCTTCCCAAGACCATTCAAATCGCGCCCAACCAGAAAGATTTCATCTTTTCTATGTTCAGACATGTACGTGGTTACATACTTAAAATGAGGTGCGAGTTTTGATTGAGTTTTCATTTAAAGCTTAACGGGACTGACGATGGTCCGTGGGAAATGGAACGCGGCATGAAAAACACCACTCGCGGTGAGATTTATAGCTTCGAAGACGAAGAAATTCTGGATATATGGGCGGCTGACTCGTGCAATATGATAAATGGCAGTGACTCGTCTGTATTTTCTGTTCAGACCAAAGTTCGGCTGCCTAAGTTGTACGTGTTCTCTCAAGATTTTTGTCGCTCGATTTACATTGAATATGAGCGCGAGTCCTCTCAGTTTGGGATCGCGGCAATACGTTATAGCAACACGAAGGGCCCCTTTGACTATACCGACGGGGAAATGGTGTGTTTTTGTCCTTTCGTTGAGGATGACGAGGGCGAGGAGCATCAGGTGTGCCCCCCGAACGGGGTGGCCGATGTTACTCCGTGTATGAAAGCCCCGGTGCTCATATCCTTTCCCCATTTCTATCTCGGTGACCCTAAACTACTCGAGTACGCCCAGGGCCTCAACCCTCAGAAGGAACTCCACGAGAACTTTGTCAACCTTGAGCCTGTAAAAGTTTCTAGAAATTGCTCGAGCGATTGAAAAATGACTCATTTTCAAACTCAATTTGTAGACGACTGCTACGCCTCTCGCTGGAGTGAAGCGCATACAAATGAACATCGAGGTGAAGAAAATCGATGAGTTCGATTTGCTTGAGAACGTGACACAAGGCATTTTCCCGATCATTTGGATCGAGGAGGGCGTCGTCCTGCCCAACGACTTTGTCAAGATACTCAAGACCAACTTTGCGAAGCTCAGCGTGCTCAATGTGTTCAAGTTTTTCATGATCTTTGGCGGGTTCGGTATGATGGTCGGGGGCATAGTGCTGATTATGCGCAAGGAGCGCATGTTTTGCTTTGCGAGTAATGATACTGTCGCTATAACCACGGCCACGAAGGTGGTTGCGTCGCAGGAAAATGCCACTCAGCCGAGTTCAGGGCGCGTTAATCAGGCTTTCGAGCCGAACTCGGTGCCGCATCCTGGGGGGCAGGTGAAGAATGGGAGTAACAATGGCAATGCCCGGCGGGGGCCCGCTGCGCAGCAGTGGAACTCGCAGGTTTGGCATACCGGAGAAGGCAATGGTAATTGAAGCTAACGAATGATAATTAAGTTTAAATATGCACAGTCAATAGTTGAACAATCAATGAGTAGGGAGTGTTCACATGAATATTTGTTATATTGGTACGTCGAAGAAAATATCGCAGTAGCATTGAAAAATATCACATTTTTAGATAATAATTATGCTTAGCTAGTAGCCAGGTAGCGTCATTGTATGTACACAGAGTTTAACTATCTATCTCAATATCTAGCCTAGAACATTTTATACACAAAACAAAAATAAATCAAACAAACAATGGAAAAATAAATAAGGTGCTAGTGTACGGGTGCTTGCTGGTGATGGAATTTGCGAGCTGATAAGCTGCATAAGCTCATCTATCATTGAATTATTGAGTGTCATAGGAATTTACCTTGACGACGCGTAAAGTTGTAACTTTGCACATAAATATCTATATCGGAATGCATGTGGTAACCTATGGTAACTTTTAACTTATTACACTCACACACAAATTTATATATCACATGAAAAGATGATGCAATGTTTGGCAAATGAGATGAGGTTTTGTCTATCCCGCTATCAACTCCTTAATTGCGTAATAAGTGCCGGAGACGAGGGCGAACAGGGAGAAGAAGCAGAGCAATGCGTTCTTGCCAAGTCGCCATTTGAAGAACCCAAGGCGTCCGTCCCAGAGCAACACGGTTTCCACCACTGCAGGGATGAAAATGCCCAAGGTGGAGAGGCAGATGGAACCTACCAGGCCAATAATGGGCTCTAAGTTGGGCACCAGGGCGGCGATTCCCGCAGAACAGCATACGATCGCGCTGCGGATGGTGATTTGGGATACGTTGTGCCATTTCTCGGGGATGCGCTTCTCGCATATGAGTTTCCATGTTATCTCCATGGGTACGTGGAACTGCAGGCTGTATGTGAAGAAAACCGCCAGGGCTATGCAGATTTTTGCAACTTCGGCCAAGCTATAATCAAATAAAACAACAAAACATGAGAATATTGACCCCTTCTGGGAACCCTTTGCAACTTACACTTCATTATCGGGAAGGTTGTATGTGATACTGGCTTCAGTAGTATCCCCGTACTTCAGGTACCCGAAGAACCCAATAACGGAATACAAAGCGACGACGATGGACATGGCAATGTTCAATACTCCCGGGCATCCTAAGAACTGCTGGGGTTTCTTCATGCTGTTCTCCACGGGCATAACTACGCCAATGCCCTCCATGGCGAAGATCACGGTGCTGAAGAAGATCGGCAGGTTACCAATGCTCCCCGAAAGGTCGCGCTCATCGGTGTCTTTGATGTCGCTGAACATGTACTTGAGCGTGATGCCGAAAGACGCCACCATGCATACGTTGGCAATGAAGGAGAAGGGCACCAGATAGCGTAATTGCCGGAACTGGCATGTTAGAATCAAGGGCACCAGGACCAGGGCGATGTAGATATGCACCGACCAGTCGGCCAGACCCCTCGCGGTGATCACTTTCTGCAGAGTTTCGGAGATGAACACCACGTAGACGCTCCCGCCCATAAAGTACGTCACGCAGAGTGCAATATTCACGAACCATCTAGGAAAAACATTAAACATACAATGCAATGTAGCGAAATGTATTGGCAATCAGCGATTTGTGATTGTGCGTTAGCGTGTTATCAGTGTATTAACAACTTGTCTGGCTACCGACAGTAGCTAGTCAGACAGACTAAACAGGTGTTATCAGTGCTGTGGTTAAATCCGCGTATAAATCCATAAATCATTTGCGTTCACGTTTACATTTAAACAGTTTTTATCTCTTCCGCGAGAGATTAAATCAGTTTGATTTGCATCGTATGTAAATGTGAATCGAATGTAAATGTCTTAAGGCTTTGTATTGACGCGTTTCAACAAACAAAGCTAGCCTTGACTTTTTCACATACATATCAACTCAACTCTTTCTCGTGCTTTGTTTTGTCTTCTCTCTTCTCCTCTCTTTAATTCAATTCAATTCAATTATATCTTAGAAGCAAAACAAAGCTAAGCGACGATAATTATATCTATGATGCATGTTTTAAGAGAATAATTTATTTATGAAGTAATTCACTCGGTGTTGGAAGTTTCCTTTCGGGTATTTTATTAATTATTGTAAGTTAGTGTGACTTTCAAGTGTTTTGTCACTTTTGCAAGAAAAATGTATAAATTGAGCAAGCGAGCGGTCAAGTCGTTCGTGTTCTTGTGGTTTTGCAATACTTTTGCTGTAATACTGCATGTTTAATACAATTTCATTCCGCGAAGAAGTACATACGAACGTGTTACATAAAATCTGTACACGTACTTTTTACGACTTGATTGTTTAGACTTCAACTTCAGTGTCATCAGGTGTGCTTCACCCACCGCATCTGCGACCTTCCGATAGGTACAAAGCGGTGATGTACATACGTACGCTGTGATGTGATGTGAATTTTTTGTTACATTGCCATCCGTGTAATCGGCGCTCGCGTAGGTACTCGTGAATGTTGTGCAAGAATTATACTCGAATGTATGTAACCATGACACAAAAAGCGATTATTCTTTCTTCTCGTTTCGTTGCGTTCGGTTGCGATTGAATTGGTTTCATCAGCTCATTGTCAGTTGTAATAAAACGATTCGCAGCTAGCAGCTGGAGTTAGAAGTTATCAAACAAATCACCAAAGTGGAACGAACAAGCGAGCGAATCCCTAATGATGGTAATCGCGGGCCACTTCACGTCACTTCATTTCGCGCCGCGCCGCCAACGACAGGACGTTTACGGTCACTTTACTCGGCGAATAATTCAATTGGCGAGGCCCGAATTTATGTACATATGTATTTGGCCGGCTAGGCTGCTCTCCATCCGCCGAGCACAATTTTAATTTTCAAGAGCAAACTAGTTTTTTTCGCGAACGCGTGTGGAGTTGATCATTCATCTGACCGGATACGTATTATGGTACTTACTCAGCCACAGTCGCCCAGGGACGACATCCTTTCGGCCCGTTCTCGAACACGGCCCCCGCTGTCTCTGAGAATCCCAGCGATGGGACTTTGCGTTTCCTTGACATTTCATGCGAGGCACGCACCTGTGAACCCAAAGCAGTTGCAAAACATAAATATTTTGATGACACGTGTACTTCCTGGAAGAACTAACTATGATACTATGGAAAAAGTGAAAGCAATTCCTAAAGAAGCTTATTTTTGCTTCGTAGATATAAATGCAGAGCATTCAACTCTAACGAGACTTTTTCTATTGCTGTTTTGTTTCTATTTATTTATTTATTTAAGTATAGATTGTTGCCCAATCGACACAGAGATGTTGTGTAAAATTGTTGCATTCAAGCGATAAATTTATTCCACGGAATTCAATAACCTCTTAATATGATAGACAAAAAACGCGAAAAAACTTGATACCGATAGCTTAAGCCAGGTATTGCGTATCAATACTTCACTTTACTTCACTTCATTGTGAAGTTTCGAGTTGTTTTGATAAATCAATGCGCTATGATTGGATGGAATCTTTAGAGAAATACCTAGATACTTGTGGGACTTGTAGAACAAAAAATGAGAGCAGGTCATAGAAACAAAAATTGTTCGGTTCGTTTCATTCGATTACGTTCACGTTCACGTTTAAGTTTTACGTTTACGTGTCGCGGGTAATCACCGGACTCGGACTCAGACTCAAGACAGCGGCTTTGCTTTTTGCAAGTTAAATATTGAAAGTATCTATCAAGTTAATCACCGGCCCAGAGCCAGAGAATTGCGAAATGTTATTCGTGGCCGCTCCATAATTAAGCACAGGCACAAATGCAAGCGCAAGCGCACCTTTACTTCATTCACACACACAGTGCTTCAAGGCTGAAATCAAATGAATTGATATGTAATTGCCAGCGCAATTATAGTCAGCCGATTGCCACACACACACGGTGATAATGATAAGGAAACCGAACTGAATTGATTTCTGCGTCAAATGTAATGTAAAGTAATGTAATGTATTGGAAGGAATGCCTTGCTTGCTTGCCTCATTGCATTGTTGGTGAAACACAATTGTTCTTATCTTTTATGCAAATATGGAATAGAATAGCATGAATAGCGCTGTGTCTGGAAACTCACCAAAATATGAACACAATGCGTGCATAGAATGCCCACGACCAGGGTACCTATGAATCCAAATACCAGACCGCCGTTCTTGAAGGCGTTGGGCATTGCGAGAATACCGGTGCCCAGGGAGCTCTTGACCAGATGGATCAAGGAGCCCATTGAGGAGTTTGAATGTTCAGTGGGTCGATGGTCAAATGGCGTGTACAGTTCATCCTTTTCATTGATAGTTTCCGTGCTTCCAACGGGGATTTTGATGTCATTATTCGTCGCTAGTTTCGTCCTTTAATTGAGAAAACTTTTATAATTGCGGAGTTTCCTTAGTGCATTTGAACTTACGTTGAACTAAATTGGTCCACGGTGAACGTTGAAGGGAATTTTTCCTTTTTCTCCGTCATGTTGCAGGAATTTGTGGGTCGTCGAGTGTCTGAAAGCGAAATAAAATAATGGTTTTTGGATGGAACGGATTTTTTATAAATAAATCTGAAGCATTGTTGGAGATAAATTATCGTCGCTGATAGCGATATCGGCAATTCATCAGAATAACAATCATCATCCATCGATAGCGATTCGCGTTTCAAGTGTTTGCTTTGGTTTCTTTGCGATTTCCTGAGCTTGGTTGGTCTCGCGCTTGCGACACTCGTCGAGAGAATTCGAGGAGTTTGAATGGAATGCCCCATTGTTTTGTTCACCTGCAGCGTGTGCCGATTACGACATCTACTTGATTGATTGATAGGCATATGCGTATCAATGAATAAATAGGTATCAAAGTGTACGTCCGCGGAATCTTGGACTTGGACGCCGCGCCGCAAAGCGGAGCTCAAGAGATCACTTTCTCTTTCACGACTTGTAAGCGTGCACTGCACTAAGCGCATTACGTATGCGATCGATTGAATGGTTGCTCTCATAAAGAGGCAGAACAAAATAGATGTTCCTAATGATCAACGCTTATGTCATCTCCACACCGCTAATTAGCATAATACTTACGAATGTTTAATTGAGTTGAATGAGTAATGGAAATCCGTTATCAGATGCACAAACTTTGCGGACATTTACACTCAAGTTGGTTGCGCACTTAACATGCACTTAAATGGTTGAATCGTTTTATAGTTTTTGCGAAGGAAAAAGTTTTAAAAGAAAAGTTTAAAAATGAAATAAAAAGTAAATAAACGATGATGAGTGTGCGTGCGCTGGATGCGAGATTCGCACTAAATCAGCGGCACAGGTGCTTTAGTTTTATACACACGAATTGTGTCCTGCTCAATCAGGAGGGGGCCACTTGAGATTTATGGCGACGACGGTGGCCCGCGCCAGGCCATTTGTTCACTGCCAGTCGGGCTAATGAGTGGGGCGGCAGTGTAATGCGTCCTCGCAGGTAGAAGATTTGCGCAAATTGCAGATTTAATTGCATAGAAGCACTTTCAAGAAGTTGAAACGGATCTTATTGTCTTCGCCAAGTACACTTAGTGAGGTCGAAACCAGACGAAATTCGTACTTAAATTGCGTCAAATGTACGCTTCTTATCAAATACTCATTTCCCATTCAAGATCCGTATCAGGAACAAACTCTCTCTCTAGAAACTTTGCAAATAAAAATATCGCAAACACTCGAAAAGTGCGCGAGGATAACAGGATGTGTCATGTTGAAAAGTATATTGTATGGTGTATCGTACAATATTTACAATAACGCTATGCATAAATAATTTATCGCTTTTTGTTAACAATTTTTTAACTATCGTAGTGAAACGTAACGTAACGAACATAGTCTAACAGGAATGTAAATTAAATTCAACGCAAAAAGTTAATAACAACAAACATACATACAATGTTTAGAAAACTTAAATTTAATTAGGAAATAATTTGAATTTTTAATTATTTTTTATAAATTGATGATTTTTTTAGCAATTGAAAAATATTTTTCGATATTTATCATGTTGTTTGCTTATTTTTTCACTTGAAAAACTACTTTAAAAGCAGTTTCATCGTTTTGTCAATGTGTCTTAAAACACTTCCAGGAACAGCTTCAGTCATGGTCTTGTAGAACTGACTATGCTCTGCTAACAGTCCCAGAAGTATTTTCGCATGTTGCCTGTAACAAGTCAGTTCCGCATTGTTTATAATTGTAATTGTAAAAGATGAGTTTGTTACAAGCACAAGTATACTAGGCTTACCTTGTTTCAAGGCTGCCTTCCATTAGTGCATTCGCACCGGCAAGCAGCACCTTATCTCTTGTGTCTCTCGGCAGCTGGAAAACCTTTTCCGCGCCTAAGCGCTGCACAATATTGCACAGCAGCCTTGTGGATGCGCTCCGCACAACCGTGTTTTGATGCTGCGATCCGCGGTACGTTATTACCGAGACGAGCTTAGGCACGGACATATGCAGACACATCTCGTCCAAGGCAGCGTTCGCGTCGGCCTTGAGGAATTTGTTGGTATCTGCTGTGCGGTGAAGAAGTGGTGTAGCTAATTCATCCAATTCCTAAAAAGTCACGCAAGTAGTTTAATATCTAATGAAATTTGTAATGAAAGTTGACTCAGATATGCTCAACTCTTGTCACTTGAGTATGTGTAGTTAACTCACCATTTCCAACGGACGTCTGCCGACTTTAAACAACTCGGAGGCAGCCCAACAGGCATTCCTCGCCACCTGCGATCTTAAATTCCTAATGTGCTTGCCCAACAGTACACAGATCGTGTGCATCTGGTTCTCTACCACGTCCTGGTGGTGTTTTATCAGTCGCACCAGTCCGACAAGACCCTTCATGGTCATTTCCCACTCGGTGCTTTCCAGTTGTGCGCAGATATCGTGAAAAGCCTCGCGGGGTTTCGTGAACGGCCGGTCGCCAGAGTTTTCCTCGCTTTTGCTACCATTCGAGAACTTTGTGGAATGAGATGATTTTCTCCGAATTGAGGTTTTAACGTTGAGTATTTTTACGGGCGATTTCTTGACGGGACTGACACTCACGCTGGTGTACAAGTTCTCCGGTTCGATAGTATCATCTAAGGAGTCTTCCCCTTGGGAGACTGAGCCTGGCAGTGGTATTGCGGCCACATTCGGAAATGCGTCGTGCGGACTCGAAGCCGGAGCGGAGTTTATGGCTTTTCTATGGATCTGCGTGTTTGTGGTCGTGGTTATTTCCACATTGAGGTTGTCAAGAGTCAGTTTGGAGAACTCCAGGCTGTTGGTGGTTTCGTTCTTGGACAGGGTACGTTCTCCGAAATGATGTATTGGAGTATTGGTAAGACTTGATGAAGGACGAGAGGCTGGCGAGTGATGCTTAGATTGCGGAATGAAGTCCACGGAGGTTTGCGGTTCGTCGTCGAAACTTTCAGTCTCGCTGTCGAGCTTTCTCGGGGTTTGCACTCGCGTGAAATGGTCGGATTTGGGGGTGATGTCAGGGGTTTGAGCGTGGGGTTCTTGACGTACGTCCGGGGGCGGCGTGAAGTAGCCTGATGATTCACTCCCTGAAGAAAACGGTTGACGGTTTGCTGAGTGGTGGTTCGAGTTAATGTTGAATTTTTCTGGTGTAGATGTGGGACTTGGACTCTTTACACTGAAAAACACACGTTTTTAGTACTTGAATCCTTTAAATGATGAATTAAACTGAAATATGTACACTAGTTCCATGTCCTTTGGCAGGACAGTGATGGATAGCACGGGGGTACCGGTTGATTCCTGCGGGGTCAAGTGCCCCACTTTCCGCGACCTGCATATGTGGTAACAACACTTGAAAGGGTTCCTCCATTTGGTGCATTTCTCTTCACGCAAGCCCCAAATGTTATTCGTTTTTACGTCGTTGAAGAAACTATTCTGACACAACATTTTGCACTTTTGAGAGGGTTTTACGATGAGAGAATGGACTAACAAGAGTTCGCGACACGCTTGACCAGCGCATTGATTCTTCGCGGCGTCTGACCGATGCCAGCCGCGAACGCGAACGACGGACGTTCTGTTCGGTGCCGGTGCGCGCGGACGCGCAAGCGAGGGCTCATTGTGTATGCATGGCCGGCGATAAGTAACTAACTGTCGGCGTATGCGTGCTACCACCATCCATAACTTGCCCCCAATGGAACGTACTACGATTTACCGGAATATTATCGACCCGTGTACGCGGCGTAGTGTGAAAATACAGGCCATGCCGCCAATACAGTACACTTGGGGCACCGCAGGTCTTTGTGCGAAAAAAAGTCCCTAGCAAATAATTGATATGAGTCTACATCTGCGGTATATCAGATCCAGATGTGTATCAGGGTGCAGAGAACTAGAGTAGAGTATTGAACTGCAATTAACCCCGCAAATGTCCCACTTTTAGTCATGCATTTTTCACTAGATTTGTCGTTTCCGGAACAAGGCATTCTTCTAGAACTTATGACCTCATTTCATTCTTTCTTTCTTCAGCTCTTTTGGCAAATTTATGTTTGGCAAAATCCAAAGAGTGTGAGTTTATAGATTAAATGCCTAGCGAGTAATTGATGACCCTGATTATCAAGCCGAGTTCCGGCGATGTATCATCACGGGCAAGTAAAATCAAGGTGTTCGCAGGTGGAGTGCACGTAGACGTGGATGTAATTAATATTGACGTTTTTCTACGTCGCCGTCGCATGGTAGACTGGGTCGTTCATTTCGTGGAAATTGTTTACTTATTGCTCTTATTTTTAGTTTATTTCAGCTTTAGCTTTAGCAAAGACCAAACAAAACTGCAACTAACATACTTTTCCTTTTGTTTCAGGTGCTCGTGTCCGTGTGATGTACGAACCTTCGAGCCATGTAAGGTGAGTGCTTGCAGTTTTTCATTTTATTTCAAGAATTCGCCAATGCAAAGGTCAAATCTGAATATTCTAGAAGTTTGCACGCGCAAACAAACTACCCATGTGGGTAGTTTGCGTCCTGTCCTTGATCATTAACTGATGTACGTGTTGGGTAATTGATTAACGTTACATTGTGCTTTATTAATGAGGGCTGATTATATTGATGATATTGATTGGAAATGCTCCGGTACGTGCGGGCTCGAGTGCAATATCCGAGTGTATCAATTTCCGTGCACTTCCCCGTAAAAACTCTCAAACAATTCAGGTACACATTCATTCTCTCTGAGATGTTTGCATGATACGGAGTGAAGTAGTGCGCCTTTGGGAATGTAAATACAATACAATACAAATTCGCCACTTCATAGTGCATTAAATTCGATTAAAGTTTAATTAGCATCACAATTGATTAGTTTGCCAGCTAGTAACTAAACTAATTCCTCATTGGTGAATCAATCTATTTGATTGATTATTTCACTCACTGATTAGATATACTCGGAGATATCATAGGTTATTAAGAAGGTATTAGATTAATCCTAGGGACTTACTTCGTATAATAGGTAGTCATAGGTCCTTTGCTCGGCAACGAATGGGTCACTTTACTTCTTGTGCGTATTCGTAGCTTGTTGTCGTAGATTGGGATTGGTATGCCGCTGCGCATATCTCTCCAGGAATTGTGCCTTACACTGGAACCTAAATAGCACGAGAAACGATTGGTTAACGCTTGTAATAGGTGAAAAGATTGGTGCAACTGCTCTTACTTGATGTAGAAGAGCCTGAAGAGTAAGGTTGTTCCTTTTGATGATGGAATCTACTGCGTTGTGCGTTCGAGGTGATATGCTCACTGGAAAAACTTTTTCTTAAATGGTCATGCTTAGGGTCGTAATAATGCGAGCCAGTGATGAATCGCCCATTGCTGGCTTCTTCACTGTCTCTATTTCGATATGCGTGGTGGTGACTGATTGATTGTCCATTATATTGATGGGGGTCTTTATTATTATTATTGAATTCCGATCCAATTCCGAAATTTGACGCTGTCGGGGGTGAAAACGACCGGCCTCGGAGGCTCCTTTGCGTGGAGGAGCGCCTGAGAAGTCTTGAGGGTGCTGGGGGGTCATTGGTGGTACTTGTGGATTTTGATTTCACATTTGCATTCGCATTTGTCTCCCTGCCATTGCCGTTTTGAACTACGTATAGTTGTTGGAGCTTTATACTTGTGGTACCTGCAGCATAACAAGCTAGTGATAATACATGTACGTGTACTGATGTTGAGTGATTGACGGATACCGTTATTGCTAGCGGTACCACTCCCTGTGGTTGTGAACGTCGATGGGTCGATGGCCCATATCTTTGTCCGTGCACCATTCTGATTCTCGTATGAATCTTCCTAAAATGCAGAAATAAATGTAAATATGTACATTGTAGAATATTCTAGAATGTGATATTCAATTATAAATTGTTTAGGAAACTAGCTTACAACGTATAAATTGTTAAGCGCGATTGGGCGAAGTGTAACTAATCGACACACTATCATGTTTTCGCGTTCCACTTTCAAACTATTCAGTTATTGCGCACTTTTGATTGCTATTTATATGCGAAGGCACGCTTTTGGATACTTTTCCCGTACATTGTCTTCGAGAAGGTGATACGTGATTGATCGATATTATCCTGGTAACATAACAGCCGACTGCCGAACTGTTTGTGTGCTGCTTGCGCTTGCCTTGCCCGAGCTTTAATGCGGTGCGGTTCCACTTTTGTCCTTTCTCCGCTAGAAAGTGTAGTGCTTGCTTGCTATTGCATGCCGTTAAGTGAATCGAATATTCGACGTCATATCATTTCAACAATATCTAGCAACTAATTACATGCTCTACCCGCTGTTTTTTATCGAACAAACATACAAATACCGCACTGGCGCCTTGCTTAAGTTCAATTCAAAAGTTTGAGTGTGAATGAATACCTGGTTTGAGGACCAGTCAGAGTCAATCTCATTGGTGGATCTGGTCACTGCTTGATTCCTGGGGTTCTTCTTCCAGTAGTTTATCTTTCCTTCTGGAAAGATTCTACTTTCTAATTTGGCCCCCGTTGAAGCCCTTGGGGAGTAGGCTTCTGCGAATCTTTGGTCATCTCGGATGATCCTCTCAGAATATCTTCGAAAAGTACAGGGAGGCAGATTGCTATTATTATTTGTATCCTGAGCTAGGGCACTTGCTGGCCCAGGTATGGGCGAAGAAGGAGCTGAGCATTCTGCCCTCCCTTTCATTAGAAATTCAATCTCCGAGTCCCCCATGGGCGATGAATATTGCACATTCCCATTAAGGTTTACTGTGGGTAACTGTTTCCTTGAAAGTCGCGTGCGTATCACATGCAGAATCTGCTGCCGTTCACTGGCAGTCAAGTCAGAGTCTGAGTTACATATCACTTCGGTGGCAATCTCAAGCACTTTCGAGTTACCACTGATCTGCGCCAACGCGGCCATCGTCTCAAGGGCAGCCTGCCGGATGCGCCGCTTCTTGTCCGACAGACATTGGATTGCGGCCCGCAGAGACTTATTGATGTTCAGATCCGTGCTCGGATACAGCCGCGCCACTGTCATCACGATCTGAAGGGCACCTTCGCGCACTTTTGCGCTTTTTGCCCCGATTATCGCGTCGCTCAGCATGTGATCGACGACGAGCTTGGGCGGTACGCGTTCCATTAACATGATTGCCAATTTGGTGCCACTTGGCGAGCGCAGTTTGGCCAAGTTGAGGCAGATCTGCTGTAGGCGGCTCATTAGAGACTCGTGTTTCATTCGGCTGAATATCGTGCTGAGCGCTTGCTGAAATCAAATGAGAATTAGTAAGAAGCACAATGGTTGGCTTGTTTGTGGATTTACTTCGCTTGTGGGTTGAAGTGTTGCATGTTGCGTGGCCGAGAAGAGAATGTAGAGCAGGGAAGGAAGGCGCTCTTCGACTGTGTCCAGGACGGTGGGCGATTGCAGGACGCGGAGTAGCTGCTCCAAGCCGCGTTGGCGAGCTTTAATATCCTCCTACACGCAGTGGTTTGTTAGTTAATCATTGCCTATGCCGATGCCAATGCGTCATAAATATCAAACGATTGCGCCTTTAGAGCCTTGAAGGTCAAGGACGGGTTTTTGCGATTTCCCTGATCATGATTCATGGTTTCGCGTTGGGGTTTAATTTAAATTAAACTCAATTAAAAGTAAGAAATTTGTACTGGATTTGAGAAAATGAGGTTTCCACTTATGTTATCCTAGTTTTGCGATCATTTTCTAAATGGCAAATAATTGCTCGGCGAGTAGTTGGCCTCATTTTCCCATTTCTATTCCTATGCTGAATCTGAATCAGGTATAATTTACAACACTCGGCGCGGGTCTGCTAAGCAAACTTTGTTGTCCACTTAACTTGCAATAATCCAGCATAATTTTTCACTTGCATTGGAAATTTTTCCTTTACAGAGGTAGGTGTAAGAGTTTGACCCTTCCTGGGGGAATTTCGTTGGCATAATATAAGTATAAGTAGTAGAAAATGTTCATAAAAGTAGGTTAATAGCAAGCGAAAATGTACTCTTCTGAATGTGTTACGAGCATCAGGGGTGGCGGTACTATCGAAATTACTGTATCGCGTTGTGGTTGTTTTGGTCGCCCACATTCTTACATAACGCACGCATAATAAATTTTCTGCCGCGACGCTACGCGACGTCGAGCCTTCTTTTCCTTGAAGTGGGTTACTCCACTCTATTCTATTCAAAACAAGTATATGCACAACACACTTACCATATTTTGCAAATCATCTACGGTGGTATCGTCCAAACAGGCGACGTTCCTGAAGTGCTCGGCGGCGATCCCAGTATCGCTTCCGCTGCTCGAGCATGTCAGGCACTCGCCCGAGTTGTTGATGGGTATCGGCGAGTCGCCCAGCTCATGGCACGACGTCTCCGCCGATGAGTTAAAGGCGTAGAATGCGGGCTCCGATGCGCCACTTTCATCAAACACGTTTTCGCTTTTGATCGAGATCGACTCGGATTGTTCCAGAAGTTTCGGCGATGGGGTACGCGTTAGATTATGAAAGAGCTCGATTTCTTTGTGCACTGGAATGGGACTGAAAACCTCATTTGGGCGGGTTATAATGTCCGATTGTATGTTAGGATTATGACTTTTCCGTTTAATGCTTTTCTCGGCGCCGGATTCACAATTTGTTACTTGCCTCTGGATTTGAGGTTTATTTCTTTTAACCTTAGGAAGTTTCAGTAAACTTTCTCGCCTTGGCTTGCCCTCCTCAAGGTTAATATTGATTGTGGTTTCCTTGATCTTCCTCCGAGGTATTCGGCTGTTTCCCCACACAGGCGACGTTTTTTTGCTTAAATTCGGCGAGGATTTAAACTCTTTGCTCTTATAGAGACTTTTCGTTCGCTTCCCGGTGGGGCTCGAAGGGGCGCTCTGGGTGTGACTGATTCTTACGGGGATGAGGCTTTTATTCACACGCGTCGTGGTGGTTTTCGTAT
>NBZA01000114.1:56477-70132 GCA_003054995.1 Aleochara bilineata
TTTCAGTGATTTCGGCAGTGTTTTAAAGCTTTTCTTCAAGAAACAAGTCGCTTCTTTTTGCGCTTCTTGTGCATCAGTCGTGCGATACATTGATGAGGGAAATTGCGACTAATGACTGAACGCTCAGTCGAAACTCAAGTGTAATAAACTTGAACTTTACTCACTTCACTGGATGCTCTGAGGAGCTGTGTTTCGTTTCTTGGGAGCAACGTGCTGTGCTGTTCTTGTTCTTAGTAGCAGAATGCAAGTACATACAAGTACTTATATATTATGAATCTTTAAAGTATAAAGGTTTTTATTTTTGATTTTGCGGCAGACAGACATGAATGAAATCAATTTTAATTGTTTATTCAGTTCAAGCTAGAGGCTGACTTCTCAGCGACTTTTGCCGCTCGTGGTAAACGCGAGGTATTTTGGGATTTTTTGTGTAATTCTACTGAAATTCAGCAAACATATGTGCTTGCGCTAGTTTCTGAAAAATTTCATCTTCATCTTGGCCTAGAAACACGTAAACTCAAACTCAGAGACGCTGATGATGAATTTATTTATTGCTGTATTGACTGGATATTGAATGATCGGCAAAATATTTGCAATTAGTTTTAGATGTGTGTCTAAATATTTGTTTCTTCGCTGTTTAACGTAAGTTATTTCTATAATATTTATTTGTATAGAAACTTACTTACATTCACTTCGGTTTATTTCACTTTAGTTCAGTTCAGTTCATGATTCAGTTCTTAAGTACTCGCCGTCTGTAAGCAAGACGATACACATTCTGCTTCTTGGTGTAAACTAGCGATCGTATTCCGCTATTCATTTGATACTTTCGCGAAGCAAACGTGAACTCGCGAAGCGAAAAGAGTCGCGAGAAGTTGAGTGTCGAGCAGCTTTGAGTCGACTCAACTGCTTTTGCCGTCGCCGTTGCCGTGAATCGGGAAAGATCCACTTAGGCGTCCTTTTTATAAATAGCACTGCGGTGTGGTAGTCACTCCTGTCCTGTTACTGCTTCTTATTAATACCCAGTCTTTCCTCTCAGTGCAATTCACACTCGCACTCGGACCTGGACTGTGAAAATCGGCGGTCGCGAAACTGACATTCTATATAGTTGCACTTTGGCAATTCATTACGGCTTTTATTATATGTAGTTAATTAACACATCAATAAATTAAATGGAAACATGCAAATTGTCAATCTATTTATTTATATTCAGTAACACACCGCCTGCGACTTCCAGGGAAATATGACTGCAGTGCTTTATGAAATATGAATATGAATATGAATTTTCATTTGCGACATGCGAGTAAAAATAGCAACGAGGGGGGGGCACCAGGAGTCTGCTAAAATTATTGTGTTTCCGGCCTTTGGCCATGCATTAAAAGTGACAGCTATTATTTCATAAACATCACATCATATCATATTATATCATAATTTTTAATCATTCGGTGGGTTGACTGGCAGACGCGTTTTGCTTAGAATTGAATTGAATATTAAATCGGCTTTCATTTCCGTATTTGCGTGAATGAATGCGCAGTTGCTCTGCACTGACTGAATGAATACAGAAATATGAATACGAATACTGAATCTTAAATACATCTTAGAAACTAGCAGGGAGTAGCCTGATGTGATGAATACGATTTGCGGTGAATACACGGAAATTGTTGTCTTGAGCAGGCACTGCACGCTCAATGTATTGTGCTCCACTTGCTCTGTTCTATACGCGATTAAATCGCAAACTATTCACAGCGCTAAGTATACATTCGGCTAATAGCATTCGCAACGTGATTAACAACAAGCAACTCAACGCAACTCGGTTTAACTGAACTGCTCAGCAATCCAATCCAAACCAAACCAGTGCAATGCAATGCAATGCAAGGCAAGGCAACGCAAGGCAAGGCTCTTTCCTATTCTGTATTCGCTAATATTCTCTAATCTTGCGTTAGCCGTTTATTATTAGCCTAGTAAACTAGTAAATAAGTAAGTACGATGTTGTGCGACGGAGACTGAATGTAATTTCAATTTATTTATCTATTGTTTCATTAGTTCCACAGTTAATGTTCATTTTAATTATGATTTTTAATTATAATTATTCATTTTAGTTGATGATGAGTTTGTTGATGCAGAAAAATATGCACGCGTGGCCATTAGAAAGCCATTATAATAATGCAGCCACCCACCGCTTGACGTGATTGCGCTGTTATTACCTATTTGCGCGAATCGCACCCGTAATGATCGATAATTACAAATTGCGCCCGACCGACCGACCCGACGCTCCAGCCGAAATGTGCACAAATTGAGCGGAACTGGCTCTTCGCGGCCGTCACAATGCGTGGATAATTAATAATTGCCGTTATTGTTGATTATTCATAAATAACATCATTATTATGGTATAAACTTGCATTCTAATGCTGTGTTGCTGTTGGTTTTCGATTGGGTTTGGGTTTGGGGTTTGGGGTTTGTTAGGGTAAATCTAACCCATCAACCGACATGAATTAATTTGTTGCGATGCAATTGAACGCGCCGACGGCAGCGGCAGCGGTCGGAGGCGAAGTAGTCGCTGCTGGTTGCGCGTGGTGTGAAGGCAAAGCACAGCGAAGTCGAGTGGAGCAACAGGTGGAGGTTGAGATGAAGCCTGTAGATTTCTGGCTTCTGGCTAAGGGATGAAGCCTTTCACTGACACTTTTTTCCTTGCTGAAAGCCTGCTGAAAGTTTATTAGCAGTCTCTGTGGTCAGAGATTCAGAACTGCCACTACGATCTTATCGGAAAATGTCGTTAGGGACTGAAGAAGAAAGGGTTTAAATCTAATTAAGTCACAGTTTGGTTCGGTGATTGCTTGCTTGCTGAAGGCAAAGATGGAATAAATCGCGGGGAGGCCGTTATGGCATCACGTAGATTCATAACACGCAATAAGTGTTGGATTGATGGGACGAGAGCTGCATTTAATAGGGTTGATTCCCTGGCGCTGGCGCTGGTGCTGCAAAGTTCGAAAGCTAGGCGCGCGCGCGTGCCTCTTCTCAGAGTCCTCAGACATTAGATTCAGTTAGTTCGGCACGTATCCGAATTGAAATAGTGTCTTACATGCGATGCATGTGTACGCAGCAAACAGCGGCAGCAGCAGCAGTGGCAGCAAGCGACAGGGACAAGTTATATTATACGAGCCGAGCGCTCGTTCGCTGCACGTATTCCATAAATCCTCATGAATCCTCATCAAAGCGGATATGTTGTTGTTCCGGTTGAATGGCAACCCCTGTAAATCAGCATCTTTATTCCCGTGCCGAGCCTGACACGACACAAGAACAAACGCAAGTCGATTGCGCACTTGACGTCTTCACTGTATTTCTCGTGGTCCTCGGTGTTTTCTTCCCTTAAATTCCCACTAACCGATGAAATTAAATTTGAATTTGGTTGGAGTTTCACGCAGTTTCGTGTTAAGGAAGCAAAGATTTGCTGGGACTTTGCAGGACGAAGGAGTAGGTGAAGTATGGCCGAAACTAAACGGGCGCACGCAGTTTAGTTTATGGCTCGCGCGAGTTATCTGACGTCTGCGAAATAAACTCCGATGCGGTCCCGCATATATCACAAACAAGTCAGAAGTAGAGAGCAACTTAACTTCCCTGTATTGTGTTCTGTTCTCTTCTGTTCTGTTGGGGGGTTGCCTTCCTTACAGGGATTAAGTTTTCAGATTTGCTCTAAGATTTTCAATATTCTTTGCTTATTGCGGTTTTATTTTAAATTGTTATTCAGTCTTACAAGAGGAAAGTTTAGTTTACTCCTTTCGGGAGGAAACTTTTAAGTGATTTAATGACGCTTGCGTGCACCTATGTAGGTTGTAGGTTGTAGGTATATTGAGCTGCTTACGAAACGAAACGAAAACACAGCTAAATGTTTAAAAAGTTATTCGTCGCCGGATCGTTTTGATGATTGGCGCCGACACGAAATCTCCAGACCACCAGAGGCGAAAATTATTCCTTCCCTGCCTGCGGTGCTATGCATGAAAAAGTTTGGAAAAAGTTGGCACGCTACGCAGCTTTTACCTTTACCTTCTTACGTCTGTGCGGTATTGTCAAACGTCGTCGGACCGGAACAATTAAATCCTCTCGTGCTCGCGCAACGCAACGTCTTGGTGGCGAAGGCGGTGGACCAGCAATACTCGTACACCACACTCGCGCCACCCAACTGTACACGGACTTGTAGTAGCTTGAAAGTTCACCAAGCAAACCGCGCTTAAATTACATAAGCCTCTTCTCTTCTCTTCTCTCGTCTTGCTTCCTTCTTGTTCGCTCAAGTTTTACTAAGTTGCGTTGGCACGATCACGAAATTGGCCAATCAGGAGCATGCAATTCTGCCATGTCTTAAAAATATTACAGACCAAAGTCTCAGGTTACGCGCACTAAGAATAGAATCGACTTCTCTGGCTTCTGTAATGAATTTATTATTATGTGCAAATACACATTCAGTTGAGTTGAATTGAGTGTTGGTCTTTCGCATATTTGACATGCTCGATTGTTACCCTGCGACCTGCTTGGCTGCTGCCTATCTGATATACCTACTCGTAATTCCCTAATAGTGAATGTATATTGCAGACACACTGAAACATTGAAACATGCAAGCAAAATGTATGTATTCTGTTACCTTTTGTCTCATCGCATCGTTTTGTTTTCCTTCCACGCTTGCTTGCCTGCTTGCTTGCCAGGGTATAAACTTACAAAAGGTATGAGGAAAGGCTAGAGGACGAATACAGGATGTTTCCTGTTATGACTGAGCGCGGCCAATAAACATTTTACCTGCTTTGCCGTGCGACAGACAGCAAGTGGGTGCTCGTAAAGTAAAGGTAAGGACAAGACAAGCAGGACCTTAAGCAGAGTTATGACCGAAGAACAAGCGTACTACATAATAAGTATTTGCATATCGGGCCGGCCCAAGGATAAGGCACTACGTCAGGACGTATATCATCTCGTAAGGGCGCAGCAAGTATTGTGTCTGACGAAGGCGTAATACCTTCTTGAGACACGACTGTTAGTTTAGAACAGTGATGCTTAACCTTTTTGTCAACGTGGGCCACATTGGTTCTAGGATAGTACATAGTAGGTACCTAAATAAGTTTGGATATTTTGTTAAAAATTATAAATTTTTCAAACTTTAATAACTCTGCTTAGAAATAGGGATATTTATTGGTTTAACCACTTAATTTGTGTAAAATTTCATACAGTATCGAACTAAGCCAAATTTGAATTGCTATCTTTCATAGGTCAAGAGATATTTGCATATTTGTAAAATTTTAATGAAATTTGCATAAATTCAAGTTGGCTCATAGAACAATACGCTCAACTCTTGCAACTTAAGTATGTAGAGCTTAGAAGTAAACAAAAATGTTTGTTTGAAGTTATGCATTATGAATATTTATCAGTCAGTCGAGTGGAATTTTATTAATTCAAAGCATTTTATGTTTTATTATAAATTCTGTCTGTCAGTTCAGTTTAGGCTGACTGAGTTGATTTCAAAGACTAAAGTGATTTGAGCGAACGGAAACGTCGTCGCGCGTGTGGAGTGGTAACTGAAACTGCAGGAAAATCAGCAAATGTAAAAGTTAAAGGCAATCTAAGCACTTTTATGCAATTTGCTAAATGAAAAAGTCTAAGCTAGTGATGATGTTTTTCTTGGAACGAACACGACGAAACCGTCGCGTCGTCAACAAACTAACACAAACTTTTGCATTTAAATTAATGAGAAACTCACTCATTCACTCAGCCATTGAGATGCTAATAAAATAATTAAATAATATTTGTTACGAGTAGCGTACAAGTTGTAAAACGAACGAACGTGAGCATTAACATTGAGTATGGTATGAACTGTCAGTACTTAATTCACTTTTGCCAGTTGCGGAGCACTACGAGTAAGAAGTATACCTATACAAGTACAAGTAGCAAGGAGAAACTCTCCTTAATAAATGAATAAGTTAACAAGTCGAACATCCGACTGACGTACATATGCATGCATGTGCGTCCTGTTGAAAGACGTAAGCGAAAGGCGAAAGGGAAGTGAAGTAAACGAATATACAAACGAAGGAAGAACGAACGAGGAAGAGAATATTAAGAGCAGCAGCAGCAGGAATAAATGTCATTGTATATTGAGTTAGAAATGGATATAAATTTAAGTGTCGTCCATGCATTTTGCATACAACTGTCGGTTGGTCGGTCTTGTTTGTCCTTCGAAAATACACCAAGTATCAAAGCTAGCAACATATACTCCTTGCATGTACCTACAGTCATAGTCTTGTATCAGGTGTAGCTATAGCTTTGCTTCGTTCTCATTCAACTTCTGTACCATTTGCCTGTCTGCCTGGCTGGGTGGTGGTGGTGGTGGTAATACAGCGAAATATACATTTACTATATATTTATTTAAATTCTCTTTGATGTTAAAAGCAGCACTTTGCTTTTCACTACGTCTATCTGTGCGCGTGCAACACACAGAAACCTCCACCTCCACCTCCACCTCCACCTGCAGCTCTAGGTCTACTTCAGCACTGAACTGATCCGAACTGTTGTCAATATAATAACCAATCGCACTGAGTGTTTCTCCAAATTTATGAATTAAACCAATTTTACATCAATTGAATGAAATTTGATTGAAAATTTGCATTAAATATGCAAAAGTATTTAATAAATGTGCGTTTTATTGCTAAATTTTTGATTGAATATAGAAATATAAATAAATAAATAACTCGGAAAATAATATACTTAGTTGAATGTATAGCTAATAGGCATTATGCTCCATTTGTTTGCGCATAAATCATCAAATGCAACTAATTAGCAATAAACTAAGTAAGCATTTAAATAATTATCGCATTTAAACAACAATTACTGTGTGTCCGAATTGGCACGTTAATTAAATTACTAATTAGTGTTTAACCCGGCATGAAATTTAAAAACAGCCCGCCATGCCGCGCCGCGCCGCGAATTATTCACTAATTTCATTTCATTCGCGTTGCGCTAAGCATTGAGAGTCGCAGCAGCGTTTGTGGAATTAGCCAGTCAACTGCAACTTACTGGTTGGTAGTTGAGTTGAAATTGCCGCAAGCAAAAGTATGTATTATAAGAAAATCCCCGACTGTTTCGAGGAATTTAGCAAAATTTAAATGCATACCATTTGAATATGTACTACATATACAGAGACCCAGAAGGGAGTGAAAGATTTTTGACTTGAATACATACTAGTCACTAGTGTATTCCAGACACATGCGCTCGCCGCCGCCGCCGCCGCCCGAAATAATAAGGATAATCCTCGTAAATTTGCTACGTGTTTATAATCAAGGCGCATTCGCAGCTGATACCGTCGTCGTCGCGCGTCGTCTCGGCGTCTGGACGTGATTTATCCGGGTTTTGAATTGAATGTCTACGAGATGTAGGAAGCGACCGGAAGTGGAGTACTCGTGGACCGGAAATGAGGATGATGAAGATTGTCCTTGCGCGCTTGATGGGGTTTCACTTTGACCTCTTCTCTTCTCTGAACTAAACTCAACTATTAGCGGACAAAACGCGAATAAAAAACCGGAGAAAAACATGGGAATGAAGGAGAAAACTGTTGTTGTGTGGCCCTCAGGCTAGTTATTATCCTATTTGCATCCCTGGCGTGTTCTTGTGCGCGGCAAGTAGGTACAAGTATTGTGTTAATATTTCGAAAACACGCGCAAGAGCGGCGCATGGTCGTGACGACAACCGCAATAGCGGTGCAGACAAGAGACAATGCAGCCGGCAGGCTGCAGCCTTTCAGCCTTTGTTACTCTTTTGTGTTGTCGTTTGCTTGCATGCTTGCTGGCTGGCTGGCTGCACTGTAGTGCACTGCAACTACCGATGCTCGATTCGCGTCCTGAATGTCCTGAATGAATGTCGCGCGCTGGATGTGTTTTTGAACCGAACGTGCCTGTATGCAAACAACAATAATAGCAGAATAAGCAGCCGAATGCATTTTCTCTTCTATGCTCGCTGCTCGTATACGAAGGACATGTGTTTATTATCCTTGCGCTTGTATCTTGGAAACTAATCGCGACAAAAGAACATTAAATTGCACAAATGTACATACAAGAGTGGATAAGGTTGTAATCGTTAGCCGTACTGTGCTTCCCACGTGCCATTCCATGTTAAGTGGATGGGAAACTGCGAATTGGGAGTTGGACGTCGGGAGTTGTTATTAAAGTGCATTTCAATTTATAGTCCTGCAAATATTTATTTTCTAATGTTTTCTACATTGCTTTGCATTGCATTGCATTGCATTTCTTTGTATTTATGCGTATTTTTGCGGCAAAACCACCGCCGCGCAGTGTTATTTACGTTAGAATTCGGAATATTACAGGATATTACTCATCTCTTCCCTACTTGCTCCCTGGTTGCAGGTCACAGGCACATTGTGTAACAAATTAGTTCTTTAAATTGCCATTTCATTCGTTCGCTCGCTCGTTTCCTGCCGTATTTATTTCCGGTGCAATTTGCATCAATGGCAATGCTCAAATCATCGTTAATCGTTGTTCGCCGATCGGAAAGAAACGGCAAAAACCGCAGCAATGGCAACGCCAAACTTGCAGTTGTCATTGCGTCCGCTCTTCCATTAATCAAATGCTGATGACGATGTAATCGAATGTCTTTCTACGCCTCTGAACTGAGCTTCTTAGTCGTAGTCGTTGACTGATATTCTGCAGTCCGTATTCAAACATGTTTCACAAATCGAATCGACCGGAAAATCTGAGAATCCTCTGACAAACAGTCAAACAGGCGCATCATCGATCAATCATTCGCCTACAAGAGGAAGAGTATTTCCCCAGAGTCTAACAAGTGCTTACGTCTAACTAGAAAATGAGGAGAAGGCGGAGACCTTTCTAAGAAAAACTGCTTAATTGTCGCAAAAAATCGCTTGAACGACCAAAGAAAAAGTTTAAAGTTTAATGCAAATTAACATAAATTTAAAGCAGCCAAAGAATAATCGATATTTCATCAATTTAATATCGGTTTTTATTGGGCATAAGGTTTTATTTGTATGTAGATTCGAAAGGAGGACGGCTTATAATAAAATTTGAATTTTATTAAAGAAAACACAACAGGCGTGCATGATATGAAACTGCAGAGGTGCTTGCTTAGGTGGGTGTGTGGGTGGTTGGTTGGCGCTTGTTCAAGTACCAAGATATCCAGGATCCAGGCGCTTTTAGTAAGCTTAAGTAGGAAAATGCCATCGCGAGGTCGACACCGTCACCGTCACGATTCCGAGCTTACCGTATGTTGCAGCAGCAGCATCAGCGGCAGCGCAACATTTGCAATGGCTTGTTACAGCAGATGAGCGCTAGCGCGAGAGCACCAGTTGCGATATGTTGCCAACAATCAGCAGGAATCCTGCTGTCTCCGTGTTTTCTTGCCTCCTGCCGATGTCAACCCAAGTCAAGAGCAGTTCACCTTCCAATCTGCTATTCGATTGCCTGTTATCATTTCTTGTTAGTTCACTGCATTTTGCAACGTTTTTTCAACTAAATTTACATACCTTTTTGGTAAATTAATTAGTTTATTGCCTCCGCACTTTTGGAAGACTTTTCCTAGTTTTTCCTAGGAATTCTTCCCCAAGGATCAGAATCCTTGATCAAGATCGGGAAATTGTAACTAGACTCGAGTGGAACTTTAGCCTGCTAATGTTCAGAGACCCTTAAGTGCAATTAGAATCGTTTAATTTCGTTTAGTTTTTCTTCCAAGAAAGAATAAAACGACCAGAGACCGAATTTTCTTGGAGCTGGTCATTAATTATTAGTGAAAAGTTTCTTTATTCCTAATTTGTTTTGGCTGTTTCTGGCCCAGGATAAAGCAGCGAAGAGTATGTATTTGCTTTTTCATGATATGTAATATCCGGAAGGCACACACCTACGCACGTGCGGCGTGCACCATGTAAAATAGATGTAAGTACATACGTTCCCAGGTCGGAATTAAACGTCTGCCGTTGCGGCTGCCGGAAGCCGGCGATACTCTAATAACAGAGGAAGAAGCATGAAGCGAGCATGATCTTGAACGAAACGCTAGGAAATGTAACAAATTCGGAGGGCGTACGAAGAAAACGTGCGTGTCGACGGCTAGAATGCCTATTCACTTATGTACTTATTCAGTAGTATCGGTATCGAAACGCACGAAGCTGAAGCCGAAGACAAAGGCAAGGGCAAATGCGTAGGTGAACAAATTGCAACGATACTCATATTTTTCGCCGGAAATTGTTCATTGGTAGCGCTTTTAAGGTAACAATGCGTTGCGTTTTACTAAGCATACGCAGGCGTTATTAGAATGGAACGAATCACTTCATGTTTTCAAATTAACATTTAAATGAATTTCATTTAGAAAATGCGTGTGGCGAAGCAACTGAAGAAAGAATTAAGAAACTTATTCGCTTGGTAATTACATTAACCACGCAGAAGCACAAAAGAATAAAACGATTTCTTCGTTTTTGATTTCTGTCGATAAGTCATGTCAATTAAGAGCGGAAAATGCAGCAAGGAAGAGGCGTGATTATTAGGGAAGGAAGTGTTTTGACGTCTTATTAGTGCAGAGCAGAGCAGAGCCCAAAGTAGGGCGATTGCTTTATTTATAAGTTTTTATGATTTTGTTTTGAGACATTACGAAAAGCACCATTTCTTTTATTTCTAATTCACTTCTTATTGGATTGGGTCGAGTCAGACAAAATTAATAAATGAATGTGAGCGAGAGCTCTTAGAATTATCAGATGTGTAATAGTCATAAACATTCGAGCTAACTGCTTAATAATGAAAGGGCATAAACGCGAGAGCCAAGCGGCAGAAGCAGCGGCAGCGGCACATGGCATGCTCGCGTAAATAAAGATATAGAGGTTATAAAGATATAAAGAATCCATTTAATAATATATTGACCTATCGGTGGGGCTTAAGACAGGCTAGGCATTTGATGATCATTAACCACCCTCTTTGGAAGCCAAAGAAAAGACATGAAACGAAACGAAACGAAAGAAAATGAAAGAAACAAAGCAACTTTAATTGACAACACATCGGAGAATTGTATTCGCCTGGAATAATTTAATTTATTCTTCTTTTTGGTTGTTTCCCCCCTTGGCTTTCCTTGAAGAAAATGCATAAAACCTCCGAAGAAATATTGACTACAAGAAGGTGAAGTGGGAAAAGTTAGTTTGCGTCAAGATGAATGATAGCTATTAAGGATAATAATAAGGACATTTAGCGTGATAAATACGCGCCCATTATGAACGTTAATTGATTAATTATTTGTTGTAACAGGCGAGCGAGGTGCCGGTGGTGCCGGTTGAGTCCTAGTCGTCGCTTAGTTAGGTACACAGAGCTTTTAATCGATTGCACTTAAGGTTTGTTTCGTCTGCGACTTAGTTTTGTTTAACTTTTTCCTGTGCCAGTGCCAGCGCCAGCGAAAAGCCATCCAAATTGACGTTCAGTGCTGCATCAATCTTTTAATATTTACCATTGATACTTGTTTATAATGTAAGAGCAACTTTATTATACTTTTGCATAGCAAGCAGACTCAGAAGTGCATGTGCATATGATATGCTTTTGTGTCTGCGGCTCAGCTCGCACGGAGCCGCTTGCTCTTGGAACTAAAGAAATCCATCAACGCTGAATAATGGAATGCAAACATTTCGCCTCTGACTCGAGTAAATTTCAAGCATGAGCATTATATCTACCTACAACCTACACCTACGATACAGGGTTGCGGCAGTTGCAGTTGCCGTTCGTTGCTGAAATGCATATTGCCTTCCACCTTCCTGCATCTTCGTGTGCAGAAGCAGAAGCTGTTCGGATAAGGTCGTTATTATACCACGTGGATTTCAGGTGCTTATCGCTTCAATATTCAATCTTCAATCTTGAATCTTGAATCTTGTGTTGCATTTTCCACGTTTTTACCTGGTTTCAGTCACTTAAAACTCATGAAAGTTTCATTTAATGAAACTAAGTACCTTACCGTCAAGATACTTCTCGCTCTGCATATTTGCGCAAAAGTTAAAGTTAAATATTAACTCTACTCATCGGTCGTTTGCCGGCGCGCCGGTAAAAAGCCAAAACAGGACAGGACGGGACGTCTTCTCAAAGATTCGTGAGGCGCAGAGATGTTTAATGATATTAGAGTTCCAGTTCAGTTCGTTTTCATTTCTTTGACGCTCTGACCCGCGAATTCATCGTTCGCTGTGCAATTTAATCAATCAGCAATAAATGATTTAATAAAGTCGAGTTATTATTTCAATCGCTCGCTCGCGAATTGCTCTGTTTCGTTCATTCGTTCGATGGTTCGTTCGATCGACAATTTAATTCAGTCGAACGCAGCAGTGGCTTCGACAATTTTTTTGTTTGCTTTACACAGTAATTCGAATCAATTTCATTTACATTTGCATTTGCATTTGAGTCTGAATTTGAATCTGTATTTGAATTTGAATTTAAAATCTAAACTTGCAGAGTTTGGATTGTTTTAATTTTTACATTAGTTATTTGGTGTTTGAATTTGGTGTTTGTTGTGTTGCCTAGTCTTGCATCTGAAACTTGACTGAGCAAGGTGCACGTTCAGACGTGCAATCAAGGTCTCAGCGCAGTGCGTGCTTAGTCGTGTTTGTGCGTGCATCTCTCCAGAGCTTCACAGGTTTTCTCCCAGTTTCGGTCGGTTTTCCATGAAAATTTTGCTTGTTCTTTGACTATTAGTGCATTGTTAAGTGCTTTACGGATTGGTACAGTCGGTAGTTGAGTTGAGTTGCGTGAGACAGTTCTTAAGTATGCTGATAAGTGGACTTAAAGTGCTTGGATTTATTGGATTCTTAGGCAGTCTTGAGGAGCAACAGTGTGGTCATCGTGTGATCAAGTACCATGTGAGTTATTGTCACATAATATCGCAAATTCAATTGAAATTAACCAATTAATCGTGCCTCGTGGTCGTACATGAACGTGTGTGTTAAGAATTCTCGAATATTTCTTTACTTGTTTCTTATCTTGTTTGCGTGCAGCGATTGTGCGTTCATTCGTCTTATCATTCACCGTATTTGTTTTTAAAACTATACAAATGCAAAGACTTACACTGAGTGTTTCTAGAATTGTTTATATACAAAGTGTTTTACAAATTAATAATTTTCTGTATTTTATTTGTTTCAGACTTGATCCTTGGGGAGACTGCAAACCAGTGAGTAACTTTACTATGTTTTTATGCATGAAAAACACAAGTATGTGCGCATATTAAGGTGGCTTTTCCGGTGAAATGAAATTATTACTTGTCATCGTTACGAAATATCAACGAAGTAGGAAGCGGTAAAAAGGTAAAAGTAAAGGTAAACGCGAACACGAATACGAATACGTAAGCGAATGCGAACGCATATTATAGCTTGCAATATTCATCCCGCAATGTGAAATAGCAAGCAAAGTAATTCACTTTATTATTCCGCATATTTCATATGCATCCTCCTGAGGCTGAGGCTGAGGCTGTAGTCGAAGGACCAAAGGCGTGTGTGTATCGTCAGTTATTACAAGTCTAACTATTCATTCGACTTACGAATTCACTTGCATTGCGCTGCATTTATACGTCAAGAAAATGCCTGTCTGAGGCTCGTGCTCGTGCTTGCGCTTGCGTCTGAATAGAATGTGTGCTAATTGTACGTCTGCCAAGGTATG
>NBZA01000114.1:77482-98983 GCA_003054995.1 Aleochara bilineata
TTACGGTCTAGCACTGCACGAACATATTGCCCGTATCGGTTCTTGACTTGACTTGGCAGTAAAGTTTTACCGGTCACTAGTGCTCTTCTTTTCTCTTCTCTTCTCTGGGTACCTACTGAGTACATACTTGTATTATTATATAATAGAACCACTGCGGAGATTAATTATGAACACACAACGCCTCCAGGCAACAGGCGTATTATTCACGCACGTTAGTATAATAACACTGCAACCATACGTTAAATACACTTTGCCGATTTAATTACCGTTAACCAGGGGAGGAACGAGTGAACGACAGAAAACAATAACGCTGCTGTGTACGAGCATATTGATAAATAATCCGTGTATGGTGCGCCTCGAGCGACCTGCAATATCTCAATCCAATTAAGCGTAAAAGTGCACATAAAATCGGTGAGCGGCGACTATTAAAAAGTCATAATCCCTTGCGATATCATCCACTTCCGAGCGGATAGAACGGAAATTGGGAGAGAAAAATCTTGCCCGATAAATAAACGCACGACGCACGACAGCCATAAATATCGCTGATTTATTGATATTTACGTATTTATATATTTTGCGCGAATATTAAAGTTGGAATGAATACTTGGACGCTGGACGGAACTTTGCCGGAAATGCATCTTCAGGGCGGAAATCGAGCGAGCGAGCGACTCGGACTCGAGCTTGCAGCACCGAGAAATGCGCAATTAAACTTTCCTTCCGTGCGTCCGTTCAGTTCAGCAACTAGACCAGTAGTATTTAAGGCACGAAATGTCCTAACCTGGGAGCAATTATATTAGAATTGATTACAACTTACTTCCTCTCGTTCACTTCAGAGGACAGTTATGAATAAAAATGAAGTGATTCTTCTTCGGAGAGGTATAATAGTTGATGCTGTGATTCGGATAGTGAGTGACTTATCGAGGCAACGCACTGAATAATAATTCTCGGATGTAGGAGTGGGAAGTGGGAAGCAATGCACAAAGGTGGATACAGATAATTGGCTTCCGTGCGTAATGTTGTAACGTAGTGCGGGAGATGAAAGGCATCATCCTTCAGCTTGCTCTGCTCTGAGGTGCACCTCACCGGGGATGTATTAACTCCCAGCAGTGCAGGCGCAAGCAGCAATATATTTGGCTCTTGTCTGTCTCTCCTGGCCTGGCCTTCTATAGCTAGCTAAGCAGGTTTCCCACCTGCTACGTGGTCGAAACGGGTCTCTATCTATAATATCGAACGTGATCTGGCTAAGCAATTGTCTACTTACTCTGCATACCTACAAATATTACATCACAATGCAATACAAGATAAAGTCAAATATACGACGAAGGTCTAGGTATTTGATGGTCATTCTTATAATTTTTAAGAGTTTTTTAAGGAAATGAGCAGCTGGAGAGGTTAAAGTCGCTAGTCCTGGGAAAGTTTATACGCGTAGTCAAAGTGAGCGGTTGTGGCAATGGCAGGTTGCTTGATGTTCCTTAGGGGCACACACAGTGCAGAGCGTTTGTAACTTTTATAGTATAAGAACCGCCACTGCCACAGACTGCACAGGCGCAACTTTTTTAATTCATCGTTTAATATTTTTACGCAGAAGAAGTAGAACAAGAAGAAGAAAAGTGCACGGCAGAGTTGATGTGATTAAAGCGCAGGATAATTATTTTCCAGTCAAAGCCAGCCAACCAAGGGCAGCACAGGCAAAACTATGAAGACGCCCGAGCAAATATTAACTCAACTCACAGTCAGTTTATATCTAATTAAAAGATTGATTGCGTCTTTGTGAAAAGATTTTACTTAACGTTTTTACGTCAGTTAACGTCACGTTAGTGCGTTTTATTTTCCACCGAGAACGAGAATGAGAAGACTTGGTGTTGGCAATTGCCAAACCATAAAGGAACATCTGGAGAAAGCTGACCGTTGGTTTTTCCTAAGTACGGTTTTCTCCGAATGTCATACTTAAGCCAGGTCATCATTCCGAACCCTTGGCTCGCCGCTACCCCAACGGAAGAATAGGCCCCACTCCACCAGCCGTTCTGACCAGCGAACCTTAGTATATAAGCAACTACAATTTTGTAATTCACTCTCTCTATTAAAGACGCTC
Organism: Aleochara bilineata; assembly: GCA_003054995.1. Taxonomy (NCBI): domain Eukaryota; kingdom Metazoa; phylum Arthropoda; class Insecta; order Coleoptera; family Staphylinidae; genus Aleochara; species Aleochara bilineata. The sequence goes on from NBZA01000114.1 coordinate 79,575, forward strand.
TTTGAAGTAAGCTTTGTAACAAGTCTCTTTACAAGTATCTGTATCAACATTACACCAATTCAAATAAAGAGTGTGCCTCTCATCATTCGAGAGAAAACGCACACGTTCACTTGGGATTGGGAGACTGAGGAGTTAGAGAGAGGTTAGTTTTCCGTTTGCCCGGAACGGACCGCAAGGGAAAACTAGATTTAGTTTGGTGTTAAGTGCCTCGGTTAACCTCCTAATCCGATAACAATTAGCGGGCTGAGTGATAACACCGCGCGCTGCACAGCACTGCTGAGCAGTTTCCGGCCGGGTGGCTTCCGTAATAAAATTTAACTTTAACGAAACGAAACGAAACGAAGCCAGGTCTGTATCCGAAGCCATTCCCAGGCAATTTAAGATAGCATGCTGGACATCATCGCACTGAAGAAACAAACAAACGGACGCAGAGGCAAATGCATAAAACACGAGGATAAAGGCACATTTGATATAAATGTAATTACCCAAGGTGGCGTCCGAGCATGTTACGCGCTTGTTGAACAAATTAGTTGCGAACACAGGACGCGCGCCGCAGCGCAACAATAACAACAGCGCATAGCAGAGCAGAGCAGAGCAGAGCAGTGCTCGTAACATCACAACACAACGTTGGGGCGGCCTGACATTGGGCTAATATAGTGAGAGCCACCACTGCCGCCGCCGCCACAAACGTAACTGTCACGCCAAAGCTGGATACTCTCCAGAGGATAACCGGAAGTGAACCGACTTTTTGCCCCGCATTCCGTATTAGTCTTTCCAGCGCGCACCCGAGATTGTATGTATGTAACTACAATCATTGTATCTCAAACCAAACTACAACTTGCAGTACAATTGTACGTTGCAATTACTCGTCAAACAAACAAATTACATTCGGTTTTGCATTTACGTTTCTTTACCTTCTTTGTGCTTTGCCTTTTTCTTTTTTGTATCATTATTCTGCTCATTAAGAGCGTTCTTTTTCTTCTTCGTTCGTCCTCCTAATGAGCGAATGCAATTTGTATGTGAATATTATTATAACACACTGCTCTGTTCTCTGCCTGGAGTGTGTGCCATGTGCCATCGGGCATGAAATGCACACGGAAATGTCACCGAAAACAAGAAAACAATATGATTATGTGAGAAAGAATATGGCATAACGGAACGGAACAGAACGTAACGTAACGCAATGCGAACGACAGGCAGGCGGCAGGCAGAAGGCGTGCAATTCTAAACAGTGGATGGCTATGGCTTTATGCGATATCATGTTTCAATTTTAATAATAAAACTGACACCTACGTATCGCTGGCGTCTGTTTCCTCTTCGCTCACTTATTGCATTGTCTCTCTGTACGTACGAGCATACAACAGTATAAATGTGTGTTGTTGCAGGATAACCGCCTGCATGGCGTGGCTTTGTTGATTTGCGTTGGAAATTTTTCTGATACTCAAAATCCTAACACAGGACTCTGTGCTCTTGTTCCTGTTCGTGTTCATGTGCGCTTCTTTGAAAATTGTGAATTGAGCTGGGAAGTGAGCGCAAGGATAATTTGATTACGCGTTTAGTGTTGTTTCTCTGCGAAGTGTTATCAATCAAAAAGGGATTCCTTCACATTCTTTTACATTATAAACCCATAAAACTCTACGAAAAATCAACCACAGTACAGAAATGTTTGAATATTTTATACCTATTTATATAAATATAATACATGGCAGTGGAATTATTTAAATATGCTGAGCGTATTCATTCGGTATTTGCTATTCAGCCGAGTGAATGAGTGAGTGGTGAAATGCATGCAGGAAACAGCCGAGCCGTAGACGGACGACAGCCGCTTATGTTTGCTCTTTGGCTGCCCGTTTATTCATTCCTTCGTTTGTTCATTTCTACGTGTGGAAATATTGACGAGTGTCTTGTAGACAAGAATAACCTAACGACACACGACACGACACGGTTATTTATTTTAGTTTAGTAGAGTTTAAATTTATTTAATATTGAAATTGATATTAATCGTCCCGTAAAGTTTCATTAGTTGCGGAATAAAAACAAAGTGAGACTTGCAAGCAGTGCGAGGAGAAGACTAACAACGTCCGTCCGGAGGACAATCTCGGAATATCAATGCTTCATTATTAAGTTAAATGTTGGCACGTCTTATCAAATCCAAGCACGTCCGATGCAATTGCATTTATTTCCTATCTACCTCCACCTTCCGCTCTTGCGCACGATCGCAAGGATATTCAATGGTGTCCTGCTCGTTAAGAAATTTTCATCTCGATAATCATGCGCTAATTGTGTCTACGTCTGCGTTAAATTGAAAGTAATTATAAAATGCACTAAGTATAAATATGCATAAATAAGTCGGCGCTAATCCTTAAATCTGTGAAATCAGGCGCAGTCTCATGAAATATTCAGGACGAGATTGTGGGTCACAGCAGCATCACCATCACCATCAGTGATGCTTATGTGCATATTCTTCGCTGAATATTACGAGTACGATACAAATATACGAATATACTTTGCATTGGGTGGGGGCGCTTGTAATGATATTAAGAGAGTCCTTGCTTGGCGTTCGGCGTCGGGTATCAAAAGCATTTGCCCGAAGGGACGAAACGGAAGACGGAAAGACGAAAAGACGTGCAGGACAACAAGCAGCAAGCTGGACTTGTGCTGTGATGTGATGTGCTGTGCTGCTCACTCTCGCACTCAATGCCAGATTCGGTGGGGCAATATGTTCGCTCATTCAGGATATGAGATTATTCGTATTTAGTTCACATGGATGGCCTTAACGCGATAAGGCGCTCACTGCTGTCGCTGCTGCTGCTGCTGCTGGTGCTACGGTGAGTCCGTTCAACAAAGCTCCTCTTCTCAGCTTTTGCCTTGCCTTGCCTTGCTTCATGTTCAATAATATGCTTAGCAAATATTCAAATACTGAGAGTTCTCTAATATTCATTCCTCAATAATAATAATAATGATGTGTTTTAAAAATGCAAAAGTTTTCAAATGAATGCCAAGGGATGAACCATTTTAAGCCGAAATAAGCTGAGCTCTCTGGCTGTAAATCCTCGAGTAGGACGAGAAGTTATCAGGACAGTATCCGCAGCGCCACTATTATTCCAGCTATTTAACTAAAACGAGTCGAAGCAGAGACAGACAATGCACGAACGTGAACGTGAACGCAAATTTGGGTGCTGGTCTTGCGGGGGCGGCATAACAAAGAGCAGCGCTGGCCGAGATTACAGCGCACTTCCTGCAGAAGAGTGCCGAGTGACTTTAAGACTGATTTCTCGCAACTTCCACTCAAGCAAAGCATATTGAGTTAATTATTGCCTGCAACATTCCAACCTCCAGCGCAGCGAGTGCGAGTGGAAGTTGCAGGTCTAACAACCTTTAATTCAATCGAATTACGACCAAAACCGCAAAAAACCGCTGTGGTGTTTTCATTACACTAATGGCTGGCCTGGTGGACGACTTTCTCCGTCCTGCGTGCGTTGCATGCAGCTTGCTTCTTACATATTCAAGATTTTCAGTTCTTTATTTAACTTTCGCTCTGTTTCACGTTCCACGTTCAGAATCCCGCAACTTGAAACTCGAAGGCGCAGTCATAAACGCTAAATAATCAACGCTTATTGCCACTCTGCGGGTTCAATTTCTTGCAATCCTTGATATTGCATTGTTAACTTTAAGATTATGGCAATTTCTAAAGAAAAACAACATAAATATCCACACAATGCCATGCATTTCAATGTAAATTTAGTGAGCTGATTATCTAATGTAATATTTATTCAAAGAGCAGTCCTGTCAGAGGCGAAAATGGGAATGAGATTCAGATAAGACAAAGTAAAGTGGTAAATGCGGTGCTGGTACCTATGTTATGTGAGTACGAATTGCGGCGCGCATCGCGTCTGCAAGTGAATGAATGCAATAAGCTCACAATGCATTTGTTCGGTGGAAATATTTAGGAACGCAGGCGAAACAAGCTAACAAGCAATTCAGGTGGTATCAATGTTAGCTAGCCTTGTTCTTTGTACGAAACGGTGACTTGACGGCGCTTGGTTTACCTCCAGCGGTGAAAACTGTGCAGAGATTAAATTTGTGCAAATTACAATATAATCAAATTAACTTTACGATTCACTCCGGCGCGGCGACGGCGGTGGCGGCGGCGGCTGCTGATTGCGCTTGGCGAGCACAACCAGACACGTAACAAACACTCGTTCGTTGGCGATTTTAATTTTCGGCTCAGTGTTAAAGAGGAATTAACGTAAATTTATAACACAAACTAAATGCCCTGCAAGTTGCGCGCTTCACGTGCTTGAATCCATACAATGTGTGGACTTTCAAATTAAATTCGTAGTTTTCGGCAGTCGTGCACTGTTTTTTCGTTCGTCTATTTTTATTGCTTAAAAGATTTGTGCCCCCCGAGGACATCCCCTGATACCAGATGCCAGATAGCAGAGAGCGCAGTGGAAAAGTCAAAATATAAGCATAACAATGTTTCACAATTCCAATAAGCATATTTATGACTTTTATCGGGCGGAAAAATCTGGAACATTTTGCACGTTGGCAAGTTTTAAAGTCGCCCAACTTGAAACTTCTTTGGCTTGTTTGCTTCCCGGGGGACTCTATAGATAACCATAACCCTTTAACTGAATGCGGATGCCGGTGGGATACAGTTTTTCTCTGTACTTTTAAGTAATTTGAAGCCGAAAAGGATAATTAGCTTGCTGATAATGATTATACGCTTCCGGTGGAAGTCTTTTAAGGAAAGCTGCTTTTTCTTGTAATCTTTTTCTTTTTCGTGGGCAAAAAATGCTGAAAGATAAAATATTGTATATGTAGGCGAATGGGAATAGGAATGGGAATGGGAATGTTCGAGGTCACTGCCGGAGTGAAATTGTACGCGTCGTGTAAACGTCGAAAGTTTCGGCATTAAATCATACATTTCGCGAACACAGGCATAGGAATAGGAATAGGACTACTGTTGAATCCTTCCAGTATCACGATCAGCAGAAATTCTCAACGCCTTTGCAAGAGAAAATATAGACTCGGAGTCAGTGAAGGCAAAAATCTATAAAGCCAATGATGACACTTGTACCAAAACCTAAACCAACATAAGATACAATATAAAGAAAAAAGTTTGCGGATTTTTATAAATTTAAACATTTTTAAAAGTAGATTTGACAGAAAAATATTAATGACAAATGAAATGTAATCATTTACTTGACAATCACATTTTTATTCATTTACGAGCGCAATTTGTTATAAAAATAATAGAATTTGATATTTTTTATAAACCTAAAGAATTACATACCGAATATTAACAGAAACAATGGGATTTAGGCTTGGATTCGGATGGGATGGGATGGGAGGAATGTCCGTAAAGTGCACAAAACATTATTGATTACATTTTTCGCACACTAAATATTTCCGCCGCTTTTTTTCATTCAAATTTTCGTACGTACGTATGTACGTCCCGTGGAGGTGTGTGTATGTTGCTTGTGCGCATTTTTGCATAAAGCGCGTGTATAAATCGTACGTACGTACGTACCTACACGTTGTTGTCTAACGCGCTCTTCATTTCTGGCGGATCTCACTCTCGTTTGCCTTTCTGCCAGCTCTGGTTGTGTTGTGCAAACCAAACCTTTTTGTTTATACGTTTTTCTCTCTTCTCTTGTATTTTTTCGCTTTGGTTTGGTTTGGTTTGGGCTGGCAGTACGGGAACAACCAAACAAATTGTTCATTTGAGTTTATTTTTCCGGATTCGTGCCCACCACCGCATATGATAATTTACGTACGAGTATCTACAAGCGCAAGCGAGTGAAAATATTTAATAATAAATCGCACGCGTATTTGCCATTCGACTGACTTTGAAGCGGATTACTATTGTATTACCATTACCACGCGCACGCTTGCGCTGGCGCTGGATAAAAGCAACAGGATGATGATGAAGACACAACTTGCCAGACGACGAAACAGCAAAAATGCTAAATGTGTTTGCAACGCTTCGCGAAAGGCAATGACGGTATAAAAAGGTTAGAGAGCAGGCCTGGCCTGGCCTGCAAGGCAAGACAAGAGTAAAACAGAGGAGAACGTAGTCTTAAGATAAATATATTTTCTCTCAACGTGTCGCAAGTCTCAGGTCGAGGAGACAACACTATTTGACGCATCGCATGCGCTGACATCCATCATTCTTTCTTCGCGTTCTGTTCGTGAAAAATAATTTCATTGCTTTTGAATCGCGCACTCACACCCAGTATCTCGTTGTGTAATAAATTCACAGCGTATATTAAGCATACGTAAACTTAAATCGCAAGCGTCTTAGACGTGCATGCACATGTCTAGACGGGGGCGGCAACAGCAACGGCAATGATTCGCTTCAGTTCCGAAATTGCGAGCCGACGCGCATAAATTTCATCTTATCTCTTCTTGCCTGCCCGCTAACTAACTAATATCGCTGACTTCAGCCGACCTTAGCTGAGCTAACTTATTGTTACTATAGTTTTATTGTTTATTACCTATAGTTTCAAACGTATTTTTGCCTAATTCATGGCAAATTGTTTATTCGCTCGTACAAAATAAATAAACAGTAGTTACACGTGTAGGAATGTAGGTATTTCCTAGAACTACGGGCACGCTAGATAGAAGGGAATTAATTAATCGGTGCATTTTTAATTAAAAACGAACACTCATTGAACGCAACTCGCTTTGGGCGCATATGCAATGCGCGCGACATGCATAATTTACGAAACGAAATAATCTCTCGGTGGACGGGCAAAAGCGTCCACCAGGTGGAGGCAGAGCCATATGTTTTATCCTTGCAATGCAATGCAATGTAATGCAGACCGGCAGGAATTATTCGCTCGGCCGCGACCCACAAACCAATGGACTGGACTCACACCACCGACGCCAAAATCAAATGCAACTGCAACTGCAACTGGGTTTGCATTAAGCCGGCTGTTCAGCCACCGCCACTGCCACCGCCACCGAAATCATTCAGTGGCCGGTTTGGTACAACTTCACGCGGCCACCCACCCACTCAGATATGAAGTGCATTTGTTGGTGGCGGCGCAATTGCTTGGTGGTTATTGAGAGTTTTTACTCGTTTTTCGTGGCCCGAGTTTCGATTATTGGCGTATTACATGAATAGTTTATTGTTGGGTGGTTGCCTATGGCCAGGTTGAATAAAATCCATCGAGAGTCATTCAATTCATTGAAATATTGTTTCTTTCTGGACAATAATGAAATTTCTATTATTAATACCACCAGGGCATAGCATAGTAGGTATAGCATAACACAGTACAGTACAGTACAGAACTCGTCAGTTTCCAATTTAAATTCTAATCCGACGTTGTTGTGAGGCTTGCTTTTGCTTGTGCGTGCCGAAAAAATAACTTTTCTTCTTGCACTGTTTGGGTGCGGGTTTGAATTACTTCACTTTTTCTCTGTTTGCGCCTCGGCATCAGCATCAGTATCATGTTCGTCTTGGACGTGGACAATGAATGGGCTGTGCTGTGCGATGTGCGAGTGCAAATTAAATTAAACAAATAATAGCGTAATCGTGTTTTCGATGCTGCGAGCACGAATTTCCTCCTTCGCCCCATCACAGACGAACGCGCGACAGGCAGGGCAGGCACAGTGTCAAGAATATATTAAAAAGCCTTTTATTCCGCCGCATTGTTGATTTGATTTTGATTTTAATTTTCATTCACACAAGTCAACGGATCTTAGCTTTGCTTCTGTTCTGTTCTCGTACACTTTGAGTGAGTTAATGCACTGTATGTATGAGATTTTGTCCCAATTATTGTCGGCGTTAATTATAATCCTTGTCAGTAATTTACGACACTGCCTGCTTTGTAATAACATGGCGCCGCGCCGTGAGTTTGCAACCCTTTCAAGTCGCAAGTCGCCTCATCTCATCTCACCTCACCTCACCTCGCGATCTAATCCAAGTTGTATATTGGCATGGTTGGCACAACAAGCTGACAAAGTAGCGAAAACAAGCTACAAATTATTACAAATTACTGCCGCACCGGCACCTCAACTCGTCTATCATTCTAATCAATTTAATTTTAATTTATTTCATTGCAACTGCATTAAAAATTCACTTTAAACTTGAGAGGCTGTGTTGTTCTTGTTGTTGTTTGCAAGTAGAAAACTTTTTACATAAACGTAAATCGCCGGCCGACTATGGTTCTTTTTCTCTTCGCTAAGGCACGCCGCGCAACGACGCGACAGAGAATTAATTAATAATTAAACAGGATTTGCGCACAGAAAGGATTAATTTAATTAACTTGTGAGCTTTGGCGAAACTAACCTTTGAGTAGGTATTTGCACAGCTCTGAGCACAAGCGCGTCAGTAAAATCCTCGTTTAGAAGTTAATCCTTTCCGGCTAGTTGACAGCCTGGTCTGGCTAAGACGCAAAGGTGGACACGTTTTAATTGAAAAATCATGTAGCGTTTGATGAACTGCGTCCGAGCGTGAAATGCAAAGCGCAAGCATGTGCGCACTTTGTAAATGAAACGCGCCGTGCTGGTAAGCGGCTTGCGCGAAAAAACACCCGGATATAAAGTCCGCTCTGATCGGAAAAAGCCTTTGGCCGTCGACGCCCGGCCTGGATTTGGAATTTATTGCTATCGACACGCGGGATTAACTCGGAATGCAATGCAATGCAGCGCATTGACAACAATATTCGGACTTCGGACGGACGATAGTTAACGGTGATGCGCGTGCAATCATTCGGTTGTACCATTTCTCGGATTGCGTAGGCGTAAATAAATAAATATTTAAGCTCTTCATTGAATTCAAATGCGAAGCGAATGCGAATTTGATGATGGGCTTGTTTACAAAAAGTGTACACTCGTTTCATTAATATGTAATTAAATGTACACACAGCGAGCGAGCGGAACAAAGCGGTGCATAAGCATTCTATTCATCAGCATGGCATAAACAATTAGTTTAAAGAATTACTACATGTTGAAATGAATTAAAATAAAATAAAATGCAATGCAATGCAATGGAGTAAATAAATAAAAACATGAACCACTCCTGGCTGGTTGGTCTCGGGACTCAACTAATAGAACGTAAATGTTTCAACGAGAGGAAGATATCATATAATTTCAGAGCTCTGAGCTGTTGCCTCCTGAAAATATACGAGTCGTATCGCTCATTTTCCTCGGCGTGGCTACTAAAATGTATGATTATTTCGCACTGCGCGCTCTATAACTAAGCGTTTCTTTTGGTCTCTGCTGCAAGCGAGCGGGGGTGTGTTTTGAAATGTTATAAAAGCATGTGTTTCATTTCATTCACATTCGTATTCAACTGCATGCAGCTTGCATGTTCCAGTCCATAAAAGCCAAATAATCCTGCAACTACTACGAGAAAGCGACGTAAATGATCCTCGCACCGAATTTTTTCATATACAGGTGAACGCGAGCGAATTTTTTAAACGCTACTCTCACGGCAATAAGATTAATGCGATTGCGTGTCGCTGGTGCTTACCTCAAGTCGATGATGGATTAAGTCAATTAGCGCGAAATGTCTGATTTCATTCTTTGCGTGAATGCCGGTGCTGCAATTGCAGCTTTGCCAAATGCAATATTTATTGCAGGAATTGCATCACATGTGCACATTCATTTGTTTGATTAACATTAGAGTAATTACAGCTGCAGTACTAGGAGTATGAGTATTATTTATCAATATACGAATTTGTCATCCTAGGCTAGCTTAATAATTAGTGTATAATAATTAAGAAGGGAATGAGTAATTATCCTGTTTTATTGAATTTTAAATTTAAGTTCAGTGCCCACCCAGACAATTTCTCATGCTTATGCGATGCAATGGGATTCTTTATTATTTCGTTAAAGGCGCATAAATCGCAATTCCCGTCGCGGGCTCAACGCAACGTAGCTCAGAGCAGTGGAGCGCTAAGTATAAGTAATTCCTGCCCCTTGAGATAGACACAAAACGCGACGTTAATGAGACGTTACTTGCCTTCTTGTCCGGTTCTCTTCCTTCGTTTTTTCGCAACAACCACCGCCGACCGTCAACTTTTTATCTGCGCCTGAAGTATTTTTATTTCGTTCAATGTTTTTCTTCTCATTTCTTGGGAAATTTCTTGGGGAATCGAGCAAATTTCATAGAAAATAATTAACAATTAGTAGATAGGTACTCGTAAGTGAGTTCGTGTTTTCGACGTTTGAGGTCAGAGCAATTGGCGACTAATGGGGACGCACGATCAATGTCACACATCCGGTGATGCTGGAGGTGACACTCGCGGAGTGGATGGGAAAAGCTCGTTAATGCTACAAACCAATAAACAGACTGAGAAGTAATTGAAACGCTTTAATTAATTCAATAAGACATGAACGAATGAATGACTGAGTGAGTGAGTGTTTGAATGAATGAATAAAGGCAAGCTTCTTCTTCATTACAGAAATGAAGAAGTAGCCTTTAAATTTGAATACTCCTCAATTCTTTCAGCCGAGGATCTTTTGTTGGCCCTGATGGGCGGATAATAAAAGAGAGGATCGGACGGAAGGAAGGAGTTGGTCCGGCGTGGCGCGCGGCGGTAGTTGTGGTAATTTGCGTGAAACAAAGTGCTTTTTGCAGAGTCTAATGACGCGCTGCCGCACAAGCGGCGGTTTGTGCCGGTTTATCCTTAAACTTGAGGGCGATTTAAAGCCCCCCCTTGCTTGCTTGCTTCCCTGCCTGCTCTTGCTGAGTAGAGAGATCGATCTCTCAGTTTTTTCTAGCATTTTTCTCCGCTTTGCTTCATGAAGAATTCTTTCTTCTTACTTTACTTTACTTTCCTTCCGGCAAACAAAAGTTTGAACATTAATGAACTGATTAAATTTTACTTTTAGATTATTATTTTTCCTCAGTTGCTGTTCTTGTTTTTGGTTTGGTTTTCTGTTGGTTTTCTGGCTTTGGCTTTTGTTTTATCTTGTTGTGGGTTATTTTGCTCCAGTGTGTGAAAAACTACAGAGCGTAAAGCGTAGCACACGAGAGTAGAGAGTCGTTCATCAAAGCGCAGTATGTATGGTACCTTGCTACCACCAGGACGAGTGCAGAACTGCAAAAGTCGGGCCGTCACAACCGGCAGTCCTCAGCCATAAAGTCGCTGACATTGTGCTCGCATGCCGACCTAACGGACTTGAGGTTAAGCAAAATCTTTCCCAAGAGTCTATACTTTCACACTGGCTGCTAGCTACGGTTTTTCCTCTTTTCCTCTTAACATATCTCTATCTCCAGACAAAAGCCAGCCCTTGCCAGAGTAAAAACTAATGTCATAAATAAAATAAGACCAAAAAGATAAGAATTAAGAGACAAATAGGCAATGTTTAATTTTTTTTCAAGCAAAAAATAGCAAATAGAATTTCGTCCTGCCTGGACTGTGATTCTCGTGATTCTCTGAAGAGGGTCGGTCGTTTATTAGTAGTGGTTAGTCGTTGATCTTCTTGGCAATTTCCAGCCTCTTGTGCTTGCAGCAGCCACTTCCAGAGCGTCTAATGAAAATTAATGTAGCGCTCATGTATATATGTATGTATACGACGAGCAAAGGCGCGCATATTTAATTCATATGCCATCAGCCACCAATTTTACTTACGATTTATATAATGAATGATTTAAAATCTAAGTTTATGCAGGCGACCAGCCAGCCAGGTATAGGCCAGGCCGTCAGCCGCTCATGCACTATTGTCCTTGCGCTTGCGCTTCCTCTAGCTCATGAACTATTCACGGAAACTTGATTAATTTTTCACTTTGCCTCTCTTACTGCTTCAGAATTAGAGGGACAATTCAATTAACCACACAACCCAAACCAGAGCAGAGCAGAGCAGTGCAGAGCAGACTCAATGGAAATATTCTCTGAGTGCATTTCTTAATCGGAATCCTTGCATTATTAATGCCCACTCTTATTCTATTAGACATTATTTCTGCTGCGCTTCTTTTGCTCCTCTCAAAAAGTGAAACTTTCGACTTTCATTCCAGTCGCAGTCGAAATGTAACTTCGGAGTGGAGCGAGCCACTTTGAAAAAGTCAAAGAAAAGTGCTTTCTGGCCGATGAAGAATTAATACTCATTGAATATTTGAGCAGATTTGAGAGTCACTCTCTGAAAGTTTTTGCTCAAACTTGTCCTTATCTTGTTCTGTCTTGTCCTGTCCTGTCTGCGTTTTTACATTAGAAGATTGTGAACTTCATAACAAGTTTCAAGTATCGTTGAATTTTTAATCTGCGAACAGCGCGAGCTGAGCGAAAGAACAACAAGTAAATTAAGGATAATCAGGATAATTGATAGCATGATTGCATTCGTTTACGTTCACGTTCACGTTTACAGAGCGGAAATCGGAATGAAAAACAAATCAATTTAGGTAATAACTGAAAAAATACCTGTAGACTTGTAGCATTTTTGAAGAGGCACGTTAAACATAAGCCTCGTTAGTGGCGCGCTCTTATGCGCTCATTCATTGTTGTATACAAGTGCAGTTAGTAGTCGTAAAGCGTAAACAAAGAGTCGTTACGTACGCCGAGTTTATTACGTGCGCGATCATTTCGAAACCTATTTTGCTCCTTTTTATTTGCGTTTGCGTATGCACCTAGCTGGCTCCTCTGCTCTTTGGATGTATTTTTTAATATGCCAAAGGTGGTTTCCAGTGTTCACAAACAGAAGCTGCAGCCGCTGCTGCTGTTGCTGTTGCGTATTGTGTTTGAATGGGAAAAAAAGATACTCTCGTTTTGGCATTTATATATTATTCGGCGGCGTGGGCTCCATATTTGCATGATAGTAGCCGAGAGATTAATAAAAACGGATTACTTCATGCGCACACCGGACAAACAATGCAAACAATTCTCTGAATCCTGAAGTTATGTTATGAAAATCCCAATCACATTTTTTTTTCTCCTACTTTTGCCAAGGAAGAAGGGATTCAAGAATTTACACGCTCTCCACGATTGAACACTCGTATTGAAAAACTCATTTCCTACAGGCATGTCTAATATATCTTGAGATTTCTGTAATTGCCGACTTGCGGGATGAAAGCCGGATTCAGTGATGGTGGTTCAGGTGGCACGCGGTCTAATTTTATATTTGAATACTGGCACAATGATTTGTGTGCCTGAATGAACGTCTTTCGTTCGTAAGTTATTGTAAGAAAACGTGTGGAATTAAAATCTTTTCTCACTGTCGATTGTCACCACGCTAAGAATAATATCGATAATGCCTTGGAAGTTTTCAATTCCGATGATGGGGATGATTTCCAATTGGTGGAAATTAATTAGTGTAAAGAATTATGAACGAGCTGGAGCGGAGCGTTTTAGTATCAATGAACATGGCATTTACGAGAATCGCGGCAGAAATTAAGAAAAAGAATGATTTATGACTAAGGATACAGGACTCCTTCCTCCCTCTGTCTCTCTCCGGTGAGGTATTAAAAAGTAGTAAAATTTTTGAACTTCCTGGCTAGGATAACGTGGGTGGCACTCGACACTCGTGCAAAATCAATTCATATTTCGTAACTTCCTGCTGGTCGGTCATTATTTACAAATCTATAATTTACGAGCCATCGTAAAATTATGCCAATGCCTGTATGGCTATATGTAATAGTCGTAAACTTATTTTAATAGTTGCGCTTGCGCTTTTAATCAAGCAAACATTTCCACCTCTGGTCCACCCTTTACTTCACTTCACTTCACTTCACTCTGGTTTTGTTTAATAATTATGATGCCAGGGCTCATAAATGATAAACTTTTAAATAACCGAGTTTAAACATATAATAGCATATTTTATTTTAATTTTTGGCCTTTGATGGGTGTTTTTTTCTGTATTGTTGCCGAGAGCAGAGCAGCTATTGGAAAAGGGTAAAGGGTGTACTTTTATGAATGCTTTGCTTTGCTTTGCTTTGCTTTACTGGGCTCTCTCTGCCGTGATTTTATTTTTATGTCCCGAAGACAAGTGCGGTTTGCTTGGCCTTTTTCATACGTTCCGTCAGTTCAGTCAGTCGAATGGTACGCTTCGGCGCCATAAACTAAAATTGCTTATTACTCTCCTGGGAGACACCAATTCGCGCTTTGCGCTTGCATCGTTTAACCTTTATTTCAATCCAGTTTTAATGTGTCTGCGATTGCAAACCGAAAGAAACAGCGCGACGCGTAAGTGAACTTTCTCACTGATGTTGATTTATTCTTGCTTTATCCTTGCAATAAATGTAGGTACTCGTATGCACATTGTCTATTATTTTATTACTACCAGTACTTACTATGTGCTGGCTGATGCGAGATGTCATTAGAACACGTTAGAAGTTGTTGTTGCGCGGTTGTTGTTCTTGGCTTGGCGCACAATTCGTCGGGTGCTTAAATGTTTACACTTTAGTGCTTGTGCAATTACGTCGCATCGTCTGCCCCGCGGCATTGCATTGCATTGCATTCGTTATATTTCATATCTTATTATCTTGTTAGTGTTTCACACTCAACACACTGCATTCTCTTAAGTCTTGACTAAATAGCAACCGACTATGAAAACGTAGAATTTAAATGTATTTTCTTTGAAAACAAATATTTACTTCGAGGATTGATAATTTAATCAAAACTCTAATTGTCGAATTTCACGCCACATTTGCGCTTGAGCTTGAGTTTTCTTTGCGGCTTTTTTGCTCAGTTTGTTGATGAGAACTGCAGATGCAGTCGCGAAAAATATCCGGAATTTTTACAAATCGTCTCAATATATACGAGCGCGAACTGAAACGAGGAACGCCAGCTTCCAAAGAAAAGAAGTTAGCGGTTTAATGGCATCGTTCGTTCGTTCGTTCGTGCATTCGCAATGCCTCCTTGGTAGTGTCGCTGGCAAGGAGAAAAATCGCCGCCGCTGAGAATGTAATTGAAGATTGCTCTCAATAATCAGAGACGCTCAAGCATCCACTTCAACCTCAAGCTTTTAGTTGTACTCGCGCACTCGTCCTCAGGGTTTATATTCGTCTTTGTCTCTCTCGCTTTGTTTGTCATAGTTATGACACATTTCTCTCAGGCCATCCCGCAAAGCGTAAATATTTCCCAGATGCAACTTATTTATGCATGAATGCAATGCTATGCAATTCTCTTCGCCTCTTGTTCGCGATTTTATTCCGTGTTTTATGTATTGTAGCCATGAAGGATCAGGTGATTCACAAGCTGATGCTTAGGTTCATGTTCATACTCATGCTGATGCTGATATTGGAACGATAAAAATCATATTTTTATGACGTGCTTGCTTGCGCCTCCGCCAATAAATGGGTCATACTTGACATTGATGCTTGCCCGACACCTGCTTGTTCGTCTCACGCATTTATGAAATTGTAAATTTACCTATGAATACCTTTCAAATTTCAATTTATTTTTGTTGCATACAAATTTACATTTAATGATGGAAAGTTTTACACTCATTTCGCGGATTGGGCTCATAATTAAAAGCGTGAAACATTAACGCGCGACAAACAGTAAAGAGACGAATGAATAACAAGAAATAAATTTCAAGCGCATTAAAAGAAATATGCGCGCGCGAAATAAGATAAAGAAAATGAGAAGACAAGACGCTGGGTGGTTGGCGGAAATGAGCTCGAATCGTAAATAAGCTGGTGCGCGCTGCCGCCGTTCATTAAAATCACTTGTGCCGCCGCGGCCGTCGCGTCGCACCGCGCACCGAAAGAAAGCCCTTGTAATTGCATGCAAATTACGCAAACTGCCGGAAACTCCCAACCGATCTAATTATGAAATTGTTCCACTATTTATCGCGCTATAATTTTTTATCGCATGCAGATTGTTACTGTTACGCAGAAAAACAAACAAATCATTGACAGGTGTTTACTTTGAACTGCGCAAAATACACCGCGATTTTCCGTACAAACCAAATCAGAGTTAGGTAGGGGTTGGTTCGTGTGGGAAATCGTGCCGTGCCAGAGTTTTATCTAATTCAGCTGCGGGATTTTAACATACGAAGCACATGGAATGCATTTGGATCTGCTTTGCATTTTGTTTGCGTTACGTTACATTGCTGGCGGTTTGGTGGAAACACGAGGAAAATTCATTCGAATCGGTTTCGATTCGATTCGTTGCACCTGCGACAGCAGCACGTGTGTGCCTCTATTCATGTTCTGTTCCGTTCCCTTTAGACTCACTCGTGCTTCTTTCTTCTATTCATGAATTTTTTTTGTGTGTGGAAAAAAGTCACTTTTCATCGTGTTTTTAAAGTTTTTCTGGTCGTTAATTAGCTGTAAATAGTTGCGACTTACATGTGCATTGACGAAGGAAGCAGACGGATGCTGTGATTGTTGCGTCCAGCTGCGGCGATCTGTGGAGGGCTCGGAGGCGGCCGCTGAAGGCGCCGGCGAAGTCGGGTAGAAAAGCACGTGCTTCTCGCCGGTGGACGCCTGCTGATAGATGCTCTGCGCGCGGCCCACGCCATTAAGATACGACTCTTCCTCGGCCGGCATTTGAACGTCTAGTAATTAATCTTTAGTCCCATTCATGATCAAATGCAATTCAAGTTGGATGCGCGATCGCGATTGCTAGGAGGCGAGACAGAGAGTTGGATTGACTGACTGACTGCTGCTGTTGCAAGGACGACGGCTAGAGCCGCACTGCAAGTTTGGGAAAGCGCGCGCGAGGATAACGGATGGACGGTGCGCTTGCTTGCCGCTACCACTGCCGCCGCCGCCACCACCGGTGCGATACAAGTGGGTGGCACAACGCCGCTGCCGCCACCGCCGACTGGTAAAAGATCTGCATAATATCCGCGCACGTCGCGTGGGAATTCTCATTGAAAACTACCTTGACAAACCGTCAAATTAATGCGCGCGTGTCGTATGCCGAAATTAAATTTTTAGCATTTTCCTTTAAAGTTTAAAGCCTCTTCAAACTAAAAATTACTTGAAGTACACGTACAGTGCTTTTACTCTTTTTTTTCTCCTACTGCGCCTTCTTACCTACCTTGGTTTTGTTTTCTTGGGTTTCTGTGCACAATCGAGCAGCAGTTTATGAAGATAAACAATGTACGTGCCTCGAAAACACGCTGTAAAAAAGCCAACACCGTTGGCGGTGCCGGCAGCGCGGCGTTTTCTTAGTAATTATTCATTATGCACGTCCGAATGGTAATTAAACTGATTTATTGCGTTATTATTACGAAACGACGTCTTGCAGGCTATGATTTTCTCTCCCTTGCAATTTTTTCCTCCGTCCGTGTTACACGACGCGACGCCGAGGCCGACGCTTAAAACTTCCAGCGAACGAACGAACGAATGAAACTTGAAGTGGAACTCAAATCGCAGCTTGCAACTTGAAATTTGTTAATTATCTGCGCGTAAAAAGCACGACAAAGCGCGCTGCAAGCGTAAAAGCTCAGTTTGCTTCAGTTTTACAATCAGCGACAAGCATTTTTCTTCACGAGCAAACAAAACACCACGAAACACCGTAAATGATTACAAATTACGTAAGCTGTGATTAGATACGTGACACATTCTTGCATCATAATGAGCGAGGAGCGGCCAGCTCAGCTAGCTATGGTTACACAACTTTTTCAAACTTTCTAAGAGCTGACATGACGTTGGTACTCAAGTGAAACAAAATCCTTCTAGAGTCTGGTTGGAATGTGCAGTCGTGAAATGTGTTTCCGGCGTCTGTTTCTTCTTTGAGAGTGATGCGATGCGCAGGATGGCATTGTGACTCGGCGCGGAAAATTATGAAAATTGAAAAGGTCCTTCCTCCTCTCTTAGAGGATAATAGCTCGCCGTACGGCGTCTCTTCGTCTCGTCTTAACTCACTCCTCTTACTTTTATTACGCGCCTACCTGGGTCTGTCGACAGTCCTTAGTTCCTTAGTTCCTTGGCGAAACCAATAAGTACAAAGTGCTCTTGGCCATCCATATGTGCAGAAGCGCAGAGAGGAAATAGGGCAGGACTGAGCCTTATTACAGGCTTACCACGTGGGCAAATTGTGCGCGTGGCGCAATTTGTGGCTTTGAATATGAAAAACACGAACGACCGAACGAACGATTGGAATGCATCGAGAGCAGGCAGTCGAGGAAGGTACAAGACTGCTGCTGCCGGAAAGGAAAATCGCTTATTCTACGTCTGGCATTCAGAAGATCACTTCCGCCAATTTAACAACGATATTTCCCAAGCTCGTGCTGCCGCTCGCCGCAAGTTGCAGGATCAATTTTACGTTTCTTTCTTTCATATTTCCCTCATATATATTTTGCTTCGGCGAGAGCTGGATTTCGGGACTCGCACAGGTTCAAAGTGTATTAGAAGCAAAAGGTTCAGGTTTTTTCAGTTTTGGCAGCCACTTTGAGCGCGATGCCTTTTCACCACATTCGCACGATGAGGTCACATCACACGATCATATTTTGCGCGTCATTGCGTTGAATCCTTTTGATTTCCGGCGGCGGCAGTAGGAACTTTTGCCTGCCTTTACCTACAGAGTAAGTGTGAGCATTTGTCTAAAAAACGAACGACTCACTGGCACTGACGCACGATTAGATTTAAATTTAAACGTAAACGTAAACCGAGTGGTTATTTACATTCGGAATTGATCGGCAGGAGGCGGCAACGCGCTATCCAAGCAGTGTGACAAAAAGAAATGAACGTCGAATTGCGGATAATAAATCACCCGATCACATATCCTCACTTCTGCCAGCCGAGGCCAATTCAGGAACGCATTTGCCTGCATTTCCCTGAATCCTCACGTTTTTTGCCCTTCTTGAAGGACGAACAGACAGCCTCATTTG
This sequence comes from Aleochara bilineata, assembly GCA_003054995.1. NCBI lineage: Eukaryota > Metazoa > Arthropoda > Insecta > Coleoptera > Staphylinidae > Aleochara > Aleochara bilineata. The sequence continues at coordinate 98,313 of NBZA01000114.1, forward strand.
TTTAAAGACACAACAATTTACGGCGACTCTATTTTTATTCGCAAGATTAATGATTATACATGAATAAATAGAGAAAATCATTGAGAGATAGATATTGTCAGTCGTAGATGTAAAGTTTGTGCATTTCAACGTGTGATAATAGCACGTTGTCTGTCGGCGTGCAGGATTTGAATGCTTGAATGCTCAGTACCGCCCGCCCGCCGATTTGGATATCGATGCGATGCGATGCGATGCGGCTGGTTGACGGAAAGTCTAAGTCTGAGCTAAGTCTAAGCTCGTCCTTCGGCTAGGCAGCCTCTTTCCGGCTTACATTACAACCATACATTATCCTCCCACATTTCGCATCTGATTCCACTTTGACATCTTCAATCTGCGCTCAGTGGGGCCGCCAAACAATAGTCCTGCAACATTTTAATGTGCGACTATCAATAGCAATGAAGTTGAAACTGAACGTGAACGTGAAGTAGGTAAATGAGGGCAATGAGAAAAATATGAATCCTGAGAGATGGAAATGAGAATAGGGTGGGCGACAGATAAGTGCTCTTCGGCATCGACATAAGTGCTCGGCATGTCGAAGAGGATTTGTCGCGATGCGCGATAAGATAATATGCAATATGAAGCGAATAGAATAAGGAAACGTGGAAAATTTGCGCGTGCGAAAAACTAAGAAG
>NBZA01000119.1:6178-24481 GCA_003054995.1 Aleochara bilineata
GAATATGTGTTCTATGGCTTTGGAGTTCTGTGCGTCTTAGCGGTCATCTTTGCTCTTCTATTTTTAGTTGAAACCAATCAGAAATCGTTTGAACAGATTCAGAGTGATATTAGAGATCATAAGATTGGTTTCTGCAAGTCTACAAAGTCTACAGCATAATATTGAAATTAGTAAACAACAAACTATAATAATAAATAATAAATAATAATCGCGCTATCAATGCCTTTAATAATGTATATTACATCTATTTTTAATAATAGATGTTAAATTTATTCACAGTTTGAATTCAAACTATATAATTAAAAATTTAAATTGAAGTGAGCTTTGGAAAAGATATTTAATATTCTAGTATAATATTCTACAGATCGCTGTATTTATGAACGAATTACTATGGTAACAAATGCATCTGTTAAATCAATGTATAAATACTCAAATGCTCGTGTGTCAAATATACATCAACATTTTATTTTAAAATATACCGTTTTATAAATTATACAAACATGGCTTTACGTGCAAAGAGACAAATCCGAGCGAAAGGAGATCACACGTAATATATTTATATGATAACGTGGAAGAAAGTTATATATTCTTTGTTTTTTAGCCAGGAAGAGTGTAATCATACGGTCAATGGTGTTTCAATACATTATCACCCCGAAAAAGCCACAGATGGCAAACCTTTTGTTGTTGCCGCGAACCAACAAGATCACAAGTTGATAATCCCGAGTCGAGAGCCACTTGCCATCCCTGGAATTCTTCCAAAGTCGCATTACAAACGACTGAAAGAAAAAGCAAAAGTTGTTTCCCAAGAAGAGAAGAATAAACAGCTTCAGATCGCTGAAAGCAAAAAGAAACAATTAAGTCTCGAGTCCCAAAAACGAAAAGAACAATTACGCCTTGCGCAAAGTACAACGGCTGAAAAGGGCTCCATCTTAGAAGAAGCTGAAAGCGAAGCAATAAAGAAGAACCAATTTATGTTACAGCGATCTGCTGAGTTGCAAATCGAACAGTTAGACGAAATAAAAACTTTGAATGGCATGATATTAGCTAGCAAATGTTTAGCCATCCGAGAAGCCCAAATAAACGAAAAGAAGCTCATCGAGAAGGAACTCGAAGAGGAAGATCGGCGTTTAGATATGATGATGGAACAAAATCGTCAACGTGGCTTACTCGAAGAGAAACGCAAACTGGAAGAGACTGAAAAACGTAATAAAGAATTTGTAACCGCAGTCAAACAGCAATTAAAAGCGAACGAAATAAATGCTATTATCGAACGAGGCAAACGTGAAGAAGAAGCTCGTACTTGTAATAAATTATTGATAGCATTCCAACAAACGCAGTTAGAAGAAAAAGAGAAGAAGAAGAAACAGCAGGAAGAAGCCCTTGCTGAACTAAGACGTGGAAATGAAGATGTAGCAAAGTACAAGGCATTACGTGAAGCGCAAGAAGAAATTCTAGATATGCGAGTATGATTATTAGAGTATTATAAGTAACATAATTTAATCATTTTATTCTTTTCAGATGCGAGAGTTTATGGCTAAGAAGCAAAAAGACGAGGAAGAAAGAGCTGCTGCAGCGGCCCTTGAAAAACATTACAAAGAAATCGATATGAAACGACTTGGCGATAGAATTCGGGAACAACAAAAGCTTAAAGAAATGGGAGATGAGATGAAAATATTGCGCATTAAAGAAGAGGTAGAACGTGAATGGCGCCGCAAGGAAAAGGCAGCTGCGCTAAAACGCAAAGAAGAAAGTGAGAAACTGAAACTAGAACGAGAAAAGCAAGTAGAGGATATACGAAAAGCAAGAGCAATGGAAATAGCACGCGATCAGAAACAATTCATGGAGGTTGGATATGAATTTAGGTTTTATTTCACATATTTCATCCAAATATATGCACTTTATAGGTATGTAAGGTACAAAAAGAAGCCTACGAAAAGGTACAGGAAAAGCTGAAACAGGATAAGATAAAAGCTGCACAAAATAGGTATGAACTCCTGAAACAAGTGAACCTAAAAGAACAAGAACGCATTGAGCGTCGCCGCTTGGCAATGGAAGAAGGACAAGGGCTAAGATTAGAAGCCGAAATGCACAAGTTAAAGGTCAATGAAGCTTTAAACCGGAAGCTGGATGAACTTAAGTGAGTTACAGAACAGCGGCATCTTTGTTAACCACTAATAACGAGCTTTCATTTAATTGCAGGGATTGTATGCCTGAAAAGACAGTGAATGATATACGACGACAAGCTGAAAGACTGAAGGCAAAAGTCGCGCAATAGAAGTTTGCAGATATATGAAGCAAGCATATTTTTGGAAATGAAAGATAAAATAGTGAGCTTACAATTATAACCACTTATTGAAATTTTTAATAAAGAAAATAACACGACGAAACAATGCTTGTAATGTATGTAATGTGGAAACAAATTTCAATGAATTATGCTATCACTAAGATAACACACCGATAAATAAAATATCACTGTTTAAATCTCCATTCCTGAAACAGTTAACTAATAATTATTCAGTAACTGCTAGTTAGTTATGCATTATATATGTGATGTGTGAAATCAATAAATACTCGCAAAATTCAAATAGAAAATCTATAGAAGATAATAAGTCTCTTGGTCAGATACTCATATTAGATGATATAGTTACCTGCCTAGAATTTGAAAACCAACAACACAGAATTCAACATCAAATAATAATGGGCCATCAAAGTATGTAAATATCAATGTTACCAAACTGGTTACAGTTAGTAAAATTCGCAAATAAACACATTTAAAAAACACATATTGTTGATATAGATTGTGATATTGCAAGGGAGATTAAAATATACGTTACCACGCATCCGGCGCGACGATTGTAGTAGAAGTGGTACCTAAAAATCTGAATATGGCAGAGTTCATACACAAATACATTTCAAGTTTAATCATTATCATCAAATTATAAGAGCAAAAAGTAAACAGTAATTAGCAATTGTCACATATGTATGTCGTCATATAAGTAATAATTACGGTTAATCGTTACATCTTCATTAGATATATGTTAAAATGATAAATAATCTTCTCATACTAAATCGTAAATGTATACACACAGATGGAAATGTAGCCTTGAAACATTGCAAGAACTTTTCTTGCTACTATAAGTGGCGAATATGTATGTATTTCTAAACAAGAGGAGAGAGCGAATTCAAATATCCATAGAATTTAAATTATGTTTTTAAATTCATCATTCTTGCTTGTTGATCAAACCAAAATTTGACAATATGTATAACGCCCTAGAAATTATCATTTTCCATACAGAATCTGAACAAAATTTCAATTGATAGAATTTACCTGCAATCATATGTGTGAAGAAATAGCAATGATACGTTGATAGGTCTTAAGAATAATGGCTAATTGTATATTTTATATGTATATATAATAGTTTCTGATTTGCAAAGCCTTATCTGTACACAATAGAATAATTATTGCATAATTTCATTACTAGATCGTCATAATAAAGGCTTGAAATTATAAATCCTGATTCAAAATTGCGTCATTTTGGAAGATGCTTATGACCCCGTCTAGGTCGAGTTTTATGCGCGAAGACAATAAAAAACATACATGTCCTGCAACTTGTGTCTCTTATGTTGGTTTGTCATCTAAAATTAGTTTCCAAATTGATCGATCAGCATGGACAAATTGAATCAGTTTCTAATTACATTTATCGCGCTTCATTAGTGAACCCCAACATAAGTTAAGCATCTTATATATACACAAATTATTTGTTCACTTAATATATCTTCTTACAATCTGCTGCTGTTAATTAACCTAAATTAGTAAGTGTAGTGAAAGTATTTACGTATTTTTAACTATATAAAAAAAATTATTGAAAATGATAAACAAAAATGAATAATTGGTTAACCATTCTCAAATGGAATATAAAATTAAATCCTACATGTAAATATTCGTAACTTACTTCGAACTGCTTTAATAATACTTATAATAAAACGCAATACTTTTATGCAAATGAAATGTCTAAAGTTGCTTGTTTGTTTTGCTGTACATGCTTATTATCTTATTGAATATCAATTATGCGCCACCAGAAGTATGAATGGAATGCCGCAAATCAGAAACGTAAACGCACACGAAATACCTAATATCATATTGTTAAACTATGTAGCAGTAATATTAAATCATAGATTTTCAATCGGAGACTTTCCCTTGGGCCTCTGTCAAGTCAATCATTGATAGCTATATTTGAAGCTGCATATTTTCTATTGAATTTTAGAGTTGCATTTTATTACTGGAAAAGAGCAATGGTATACCAAGCTCTAGAATCGTGCAAAACGATGTATTCTTAATGATGATGAGGGTACAATCTGTAAACGACACAAAAAACAAATTTGATGCAGTTGATCAGGTGGTCCATTATTAACCTGTAAATGGGAGAGACAACAAACCAAAATACTATCTCACGATATACATTTTCTTTTTGCAAGTGGATGTAAAATCATTCGTAGTATTGTAATAAGTTGTCGAAACACATTTGATAATAAAAACAGAACCAAATAATACATAAGTAAATACAGTGATAAAAACATACAAGCAAATATGCGGTCAAACATTACTATTCTTGCTGCTCTTCCAACATTTTCTTCTGGAAAATCTAAGAAACAGTTGTGATTCAAACCAATTATATAGGTTGTGTTAGCATTTTGAACAATGTAAACAATAACTGGTATAAATTAATTCATTAATCAAATAAAGTGGATACCCAAACGTGCAAGAAATCGCAGAGATATATAAATACATAACTAAGCAACCCACCAGAAGCGGCTCCTAGTTATAATAGAAAGCACAACGTGGTAAGAAATTTTGTGGCATGTGGCAGCAATACATAAAATAAGAATCACCACTTCATCAACAATTCGTATCAATATATCAATACGGCATTGTCCATTATTAGTAAGCTACACGAAAATATTTTAAAGCAGATAAAATATCACATTGTAATATGTACTAGACTTGATAAATGCGAGAGATTTGTACGATAAACGAAGTACGTATGCGGAATAATGTAATAATAATAATAGAAGGCAAACACATTGCAACAAGAATAATAATAACAACTCTATAGGTAATAAAAAGAATGAACTCAATTTGGTACTCACAAGTTTTATATCGTTGGATGCCGATGAAAGGAGTTGAGATCAAGTAGAAAATCTTAATTCAATTGCTATCCGACTGCGACTGTTGTTGATTTCCTTGCTGCGACGCTTGCTGTTGCGTACCTTGGGCTCCACCATAACCATATCCAGGGAAGTTATACTGACCGGTGGCTCCTTGAGGAATCGCACCCGCCTGTCCTGTTTGAGCACCATAATAACCTGCTGATGTGCATTAAAATGAGAATAAACAACTTCAAATTCGCAATGAGTTATTTATTTGTCTTACCTGCTTGACCTTGATATGCACCATATTGTTGTTGATAAGCTGACGTTAACGATGCAGGATTCGTTTGTACATTGGCCTGAGGAACCGACTGCAGACATTTACCAGAGAATATTATCTAGCTCGGCATTCATCCCTTTCAAAACTTACTTTTGTCTTCATTTGCGCTTCAATTGCTTCGGCTTCCTTATGTTTCCCCAAACTTCTATAGTACTCAGCCCATTGAGCACTGTAGTCTGGTTGTGCCCCGTTGGTGCCTCCTGCACTCGCTGGTGATCCGGCTTGCATCGTCGAATTTGTTCCAGCCGAAGTGTTCAAGTTGGGCGTTGTTGCTGCAGTTGGAGTCTGTCCTCCTTTACTTTTTGCCTAGATAATAAATTCAAAGGTAATCAAATACTTTTACAACTAAAATAAATTCAACAAGTACATACTTGTTGTTCAATCATCTCGGCTTCGCGGAGCATCCCCAAAGACCTGTAATATTCGGCCCATTGAAGTGAATAGTCAGGTTGGCCTGAGGCGGGATTCATCTGAACCGGATTGTTGCCCACACCTTGGGCTTGCTGGCCGTCGCTGGTTCCGTTCCCTGCTTGACCGGGCGCATTCCACTGCTGCTGGAAACCGGGTACACCCCAACCCTGTGGATTATACCCCTGAGGGGCCATGCCCGGATAAGCCTGTATATATAATTCAAGAAATAAACGAAACCCCACGGAACAAAATATGGAGAACCGCAAACAAACGCAAGGGAAAACTAGTTAGGCGATTGGACTAAAGGGATTAACTGAACAAGCATACAAACTCACCGTGGGCAAGGCATTTGTCATATTACCACCGGCGGAGACGAAATTAATTGGTATTTGAACTTTGTCGCTAATTATACGCTTGGCAGATTCTATCTGTTCGGCTTCACCGCGTATAATGAATGTCTTATCACCATTCGGGTTTGCAGGTGACCGTCTGTCCAGTTCACAATGTGCACCTGAACTCATATTGATTTGTTTTATGGTGTCGCCTCCTGAAAGATGATTAATTATTAATTCACAGTTCGTAATAATTAGTTTCATATTGTTCATACCTCTGCCAATAATAACGCCACATTTGGAAGCAGGTACAGTGAAGGTGACTTCTTGAGTTTGTCTACGCTCATCCCAACCACCCTGGTAATCACCGCCACCACCATTCCGATTGTTACCACCGCGACCATCAAACCGGTCACGTCCATTTCCGCGTCCGCCGTTTCGTCCACCATTCCCATCATTATCTCTTCGTATTACACTATCAATTAACTCTTCTATCCTTTGTCGCGCCTATTTATCAATATCACAAAATATATACAAACACACATGTTGAAACTTTTGAAATAAAATAATTAGGTTACCTGTTCAACATTTTGTGGTTTGCCAGATAAATAACATCGGCGCTCACCGGGACCTTCATCTCTGGCTTGTTGAAACTGCACGCGTGCACCAGTCTCTGCTTGTATCTTTTTTATCATATCACCGCCCTTGCCAATAACGACACCAACAGCCGCCCGTGGAACTAACACTTCAACCTCGTTATTACCGCCACCAGATCCATTACTTCCATTGTAGTCGCTCCCAGAAAAACCGCCCTGTCCGCCTCGCTCGTCGCGGTTCCCTCGCTGGCCGCCTCCTCCTCCTCCTCCACCTTGACCACCACGACTGAATGCCTGCATTTCTTTCTCGGCAATCAGATCATACACTAATTGTTTCGCATATTCAACTTTCGATGGATCGCCACTAATGCGCAAGGGCTTTTCCTGCTCCTGATTAGGACCATCCTGGATCACCACCATCTTCGCTCCGCTTCTTTCTTGCAGTTGCTTTATAGTTTCACCGCCCTTTCCAATAATAAGACCTACCTTTGGACCAGGTACCATAATCTCCACAAAGTTGCGACCACTATTACCATTTGTACCTGTACATTAGACATTTTTAGCAAAACATATCACAAACATTTGCAATAAATAGAATCAAAATGTGGCAAATATATACTATAAAGGAAGCACAAGGATGGTTCAATCGGGAATGTGCCAAAAGTGTATAAACCAACATGCAGAGCTGAAAGGAATAAATTTTAGAGTTACCCTGTCCTAATCCAGGACCTAAATCAAGCCCGGCGATGCCTTCGGATCGTCCGCGCTGGTGTACTATATTCATAATGAGCTCCTTTGCTCTGCTGATCGCTTCCCGCGTGCCTGACAGTGAGCACACGCGTTCAGCCTGACCAGCAGAATCAGGGGCCATTTGAATTTTACACCCAGACTCAGCCTGTAAACGTGTAATTTGTTCGCCACCCCTGCCTATGACTGTAAATATTAACACAGCAGAAATACAGTAATTAGTTCACTGATTCTTAGTGTCTCACCGAGTGGTAAGCACACTACAAGACATAAATGCGCATTACTTACTTAAGCCGACCATTTTATCGGGAACCTTTATATCTTCGTTAACTTGCGGGCCACCGCCGATCGGGGGAGGCACTACAGCATTCATATTAAGTCCGCCCATGGAACTCCTTGAAGATTGCACTGATGCAGCCAATTTCTTGTTCTCAGGTTCTAAAACAAGTAACGAGTCTAGGATTGCACATGTAATTGTAATATCAGACTATACCTTGACCATCCTCTAGGGGCCGTTTCTGTCCAGGAGTTGCGGCAGGATTGATTTTGGCGGCAATCTAAAAATTGTGCAAATAGACGTGAGACATGCAATGGCTCTTTAGTTAAGTGGTCACTGGAGAGGTTGCGTACCTGCTTCGCGCGTTGAAGAGCGGCAGCAAATGCCGACGACTGGTTGAAGTTCTGTTGTGGCGGTGGTGCGACCGCGGAATAATCGCTCATCTTTACAATGCCGACATGAGACTCAAATCACACATAAAAAACAGGATATTTTGATGTAAAATCGCACCAAGCACTTTGAGAACGCGACAGCGTTGTTAGGGTTGTTAGTAATTCAGCTCAGTGACACAAAGTGTCGCCAACTGAACTTTTTTTGGTTAATATATTTAAATAAATTTTTAATATTAATAGGGCTAAATAGGTTTGACTTATAACGATAGTTGAATTCAATACAGTTTAATGTTTTATAGCTATTTAGAAAGTGAAATTAATTATAATAAGGTATTTATAGCCCGATCAGGGTTATAGAAACAATGTGTTGGTAGTCATGAAGGCAGTACAAAATTTTATACTGTATTATGAAATTATTTAACTTTGACATATAATTGTTGGTTATGAATATTTAAATATTATATGTTTAATTCAGGTGAGTTAATTTGTTAGAATTTTATTTAACGAATTAATAAATTGTTTTCAAAGTGACGCTATGAAAACGGCAACACTGTAATTTCACTGCGTTACTGCCGCTTGTTTCCGCCATTTTGCTTAGTTATTTTGTCTTTCGCGTAGCGTACCGAGTTGCAACGAGACCGATGAAATACAGAATACGGTTATAGTGGATAATAGTGCATTAAGTACGAATTTGAGTGTGCAAAACGTCGAAAATTGTTAACGAACAACAAACTGTGGCTAATCATCAAATGCGGTCGATGAATTGTATAAAGTGTGTCCAGCGTTGGTTCTTGGACTTTGAGAAATAAATGTAAGTAAAGTAAAGCTTTCTAGCTGTTAAAGGTATGCAATCTAATGGGAGTCTAAAGTTGGTTAAGGGTTGCATTCTTATAGTCTTCCCATTCAGATGTATTTAAAGCAAGTTTTCGGGTTACCTAAATTTCATTTTCCCGGCAAGTTGCCGGATGTGCTATCGGCTTTTCTTCTGTTCACTAATACGGACATATTTATTATGTTTAGTCGAACGCCATGTCGGAGATAGTGTATCCACCAAGCTGCAAGCCCATCACCGATGACTTGGGTGCTGATGAACTCATCAGGAGGCTCAAGGCATTGGCGCACACTTTGCAGGCTATGGGACAAGATGAAGGCGCCTATCAGCAGTACATCCCTCTTGCACTTCACTTAGCCGAAGAGCAGTTTCTAACGCATCCATCTCGTGATGTTCAACTCCTGATCGCCTGTTGTATTGCTGACGTCCTCAGAGTGTATGCACCTGAGGCACCCTATAAGGACACCGATCAAGTGAAAACCATTTTCTTATTTTTGATTACTCAACTGTCTGGTTTGAAGGATCCGAAAGATGCAGCGTTCAAGAGATATTTCTATCTCTTGGAGAATCTTGCGTATGTTAAATCATTCAACATGTGTTTTGAGCTGGAGGACTGTCAAGAGATCTTCTGCGCGCTCTTTCATCTCATGTTCAAAATAGTAAACGATGAACATTCTGGGCGCGTTAAAAGTTTCATGCTGGATGTGTTATGCCCGCTCATTACAGAAAGTGACATTGTAAGCAATGAACTCTTAGATATAATTCTTTTGAATATCGTTGAGCCCAATAAAACGCAAAGAAAGAATGCTTACTTGCTAGCCAAAGAGCTTGTTGTGAAAACGTCAGACACATTGGAGCCCTACATCCAGGGATTTTTCAACCAAGTTCTGATTCTTGGTAAAGAGGATAAAAGTCTTGCTATTTGCGCAAAAGTGTATGATTTAATCTATGAACTAAATCACATTTGCCCTCACATATTGTCGGCGGTGCTGCCACAACTCGAATGTAAGTTGAAGAGCCCTTCAGAAAGCGAGCGTCTCGGCGCAGTAGCACTTCTTGCAAGAATGTTCAGCGAAAAGGACTCCGAACTGGCGCGTCGACATACACAACTATGGCGTTCATTTCTGGGACGATTCAATGATATATCCGTAGCAATTCGCACAAAGTGTGTGCAATATTCTATGCACTTTTTGTTGAATCATCCCGACCTACGAAAAGATATCACTGATACATTAAAAATGCGACAACACGACGCCGAAGAGACAGTTCGTTATGAAGTTGTCATGGCAATAGTGACAACTGCACGCCGAGACTTTCAAGTTGTCTCTGACAGCGAAGATTTACTAGAATTTGTTAAGGAGCGCACCTTGGACAAAAAGTTTAAAATTCGCAAGGAGGCCATGAGTGGATTAGCTATGATCTATCGGAAGCATCTCAGTGATCCAGATGTTCCCAACGCCACGAAAAAGGCAGTGACGTGGATCAAAGATAAAATTCTCAACGGCTATTACATGTCGGGAATGGAAGATCGGCTCCTGGTCGAACGATTATTGAATACGTGCCTCGTACCTTATCAGCTCCCAGCTGCCGAACGCATGAAGAAACTGTATCACCTCTTGGGCACGGTTGACGATCACGCAACAAAGGCATTCATGGAGTTGCAGAAGAATCAGTTGTGCGTTCGGAAGCTGGTGATTGAATGGCTTGATCTTCACAAACGTCCAAGCACTCCCGAAGTATCCAAAGAGTGCGTGAACAAAATCAATGCTTTGTCGCGTTGCTTGCCAGAACCGGTGAAAGCCAACGAGTTCCTCACCAAGTTCTCAACGCATTTGCGTAAAGACAGTACCCTTCTGGAGGCAATGGAGACGGTTGCACGACCCAGCGTTGGCTGCCAGGAGTGTTCAGAAGCGACAGCTGCTGTTCTTAAAAAGCTTGGCCAGCCTGTAATGACCAATTTGTATTACAATACCGTTAAGATGCTCTTGGAACGTGTGAGCAGTGTTATGGTGGACCATACTGCGGTTAAGATGCTTGTGGGATACGTGGATGATTGTCTGAGGGGCGGCAATACGGTCGAGGAAGTTGGCTTGCATCCTACGACGGCTGGCGATCGCGGGTTACGATTGCTTGTTATGCTGAGTTGTGTATTCCCGTCACATTTTCATCACAATGATGTGTTGGAAGAACTATTAGAAATGCTGCAAATTGAAGACGAAAGCGTTGCTCCACTTGTTCTCAGCGTGTTCACATTTTTGGGCAAATACAAATGCTTATGTAAGTTATTGATCTTTTACATACATGGTTGTTTGCTTGAATTGGATATTTATTTTAAATTGTAGCTGAAGATTTTCCACAATTAATGGAAACACTTGCGCCCATTTGCAAAAACTTTGCGGAGACTGGAACTCCTAAACAAGCCAAAGGCGCAATTCGTTGCATCTCCGTTAATATGCCAGATTTACATGATAGCCTCTTTCCGTCAATTCTTGAAACAGCTAAGAATAATTTAGAACCGACAAGTCCGCATTACCGTACTGCTATTGTAACTTTGGGTCATATAGCGTTCAACGTGCCGGAGAAATGTAAAGTACAAATTAAAAACATTGTATCAAGAAAGGTACATCTTACTTTTTAAAATTTCGAAACTAAACAGTTAATTGTTGATTGCTAATTGTTTTCAGATTGTAAAAGAACTTCTTGTTAAAGATGTTAAGGATGGTGATGAATGTCACGACGTAGACGCCAATTGGTGTTCCGAAGAAAATTTGCCCGAAGAAACTCGATGCAAAATTGAGGGTTTGAAGGCAATGGCTCGCTGGCTGCTCGGTTTGAAGCAAGACATTGCGTCTGCACAGAAAACATTCCGAATGCTGAACGCATTCATATTACATAAGGGTGACTTGCTGCAGTCTGGCAAGTTGTCGCCGGCAGAAATGGCTTGGTTGCGTTTGGCAGCCGGATGCGCCATGTTAAAAGTATGTGAACAGAAGGGTGTTGGAGATCAGTATACGGCCGAACAATTTTATAACCTGAGCACGTTGATGATGGACGAAGTGAAACAAGTTCGTGAATTATTCGCCGCCAAACTGCACAAGGGTTTGGGGCGCGGATTACCTAATAAGTGTTTGCCACTGGACTTTATGGGCTACTACGTGTTGGGAGGCAAGGAAACTGATACGAAACTGAAACAAACCATTAAAAATTATATGATTGCGGATATTAATAAACGACGCGATTATGTTAAAACTGTGACTATGGGCACTGGACAAATTGACAAGGCTATGCATCATTTGCCTCATATTTTACCAGACTACATGCTTGTATTTGCGATACCGGTTTTGGCACACGATCCCGCATTTTCCAAATGGGACGACGTTAACGACCTCACAAAGGCGAGAGTGTGTCTTTGGTTCATTCTGGAACCATTAGTGACCAAAACAGAATATTTCAGTTATGGTTTTTATCGAAACTGTATAGAACGCATGAAAAATCATAAGGATTCATTAAGACCTCATGATGATTCAATTAATTATGTAAGTTTGGCATCAAACGTACATTTTACTGAGTTTAATGTTCATTGTTAATCCTTTTTCAGAAATTATGGGCTTTATGTGATCTGGCAAGCGGTTTATTAATGACTAAAACATTGCATAATTACGATTTGAAAGATTTTCCTTCGGAGACGCGCATACCAACAATGTATTTCAGCCCCCAGGAGGATTTCGTAAACGCACGAGTATTTTTACCCCCGGAACTTCAATACCAGCCCAAGAAAGCTACACTAGCATTAATCAATAATGAAAGGAACAAAAAAGTTAAGACGAAGACCAAGTTAGAACCATGTGGGCCTTTGGGTACTGATGTACAAGTAAGTAAATTTCATACTGCTTGGAAGTTTGTTGGTAACTGTGTTTAATTATTATGTGCAAGCAGCCTGCACAAATTATGAAAGGGATTGATGCTCAGGTAACAAGATTTAAAACAATTAGTTCTCTTTTTGTTTGGAGATTGTGTTTTGTTTTTGATTCTTTTGTTATGTATAAATATTTATAGATTTTGTTTTTTAAATAGCCATCAGAAGCATCTGAAACAAAAATTCAAGTTCCCGGATTGGAAGAAATAGATGAACCTCCAGCGAAACGTCTGCGTGAACGAATGAAGCTAGAAATGGATAAGTGACGTGTCGCCTTATTGTAAATATTATGTATTTCTAAATAATTGGATTATTGATAACTATTATTACTGGTCGGATCTCTTCTTTTCCTCTATTTTAATATGTCTTATGGTTGGACAGAAGGAAGTAATGTATCCTAATAAATAGTAAATAATATCCGATGTTAACTATTTAAGTTAAAGTGAATTCATGAGTGACTTCGTTTGTATTATCAATTCATTCACGCAACAAAACTGTACATGAAACTTTTTTGGCCCTTACACATTGTACTGGATGAAATGAAATAATGATTACAATACGAATATTTTTAATTACTCAATTGAAAATTTTGGTGTATTTTTGATTAATATTGTATTTCTTTGTTTTAGTAGCTTTGCGTTAATAGTACAACTGCGGTTTATGTACTAGAAGTTTAATTGTAAAGCATGAATAGCTATGTTTTGCAAAATAAACGTCGTCAAGACATCATTCGCATGACTGAGGATTAAAACACTGAATACCTAATTCAACTGCTTACTCGACTGATTGTCATACTTTTTTTTGTATAATTCGACTTGAAAATATTTTAGATATGTGTACTTAAAAGTAAAGCATTTGTGAATAGTTTGATCCAATCAATAATATTTAAATTATTTCCTTATCAACATTTGTTTATTTATCTTACTGTCAGGGATTTATTACATCAGATCAGTGTATAAAGTCTTAACTACTTAAAAATCTTTACCCACAAGTATGTAATTGCCAACTGGTGATTGTTTTGTGTATATTTATGAACATTTTTGGCGTAAATTCAATCAGCACTAAATCCACAAGCATGTGTAAATGCGCGCATCGTCATTTGACGTAAATGAACGAAGCCAGCGAAAGCTTGAAATGAAATGTGTGCTGCTAAAGTATATGCCGTGAAATTGTGTAATAATTCTCAGTCAAAACTTTCACCAGCTAGATTTTACAGTATTGCAAACAAACATATTGTGAAAATGTCTAGTCTTCTGCAGGAATATCGCGTGTAAGCTGTCAATTGAAAAATGGTTCAAGTGTAAAATTATAATTGCAGTACATTAATAATAGTTTTTTACGCGCGCTTAAGGACCGTACTCCTGCAGTAATTAGATGCGCTCAACGCACATTTTCTTTAAATCAGCTACAGCTAAAGACAACTAATAAATAATGAAAATGTAAGTTTGAGTAATTATGCTTTATTAAAAATAACTGCATTTATGATGTGGTTGATTCTTCGCATTTGAGGAAATCAAGGTGGGATTGCATGCTAAAGCGCATCGCATCGTTTCGCTTGGTTTGAATGCCTTGGACTCAATTCATTCCGCTTACTATAAAACTATTTGAATAACGCACTTTTCTTTCAGTAGTTGCTTCTCACCGCTACGTTAATATTTAGCTCGTAAAATTAGTCAAATAAAAGTTAAGGAATTGCAACATGGAACATGGCACTACTGGTAATGGTAAGTAATTACTATAGAAAACTGTACGAATGTGCTTATTATTTATTATTTGTAGATTTTGATCCAGAAGTGTTTTTTAATAACTTAATAAATGAAGGAGCTACTGTTACCTGTGATAATTACAATGAGAAATTCAATGAATTCCAATTGCCAAATTCTTTCGATGAAAATACTTTTAAAAAGTAAGTATGGATTTTTATGATTATTTAAATGGTGCCAATGCCAAACTATAATGATATTATTTGCAGAGGTCAAGAGTTTTATCACCGCAACATTTTTGCTCTATTTTTTGGGAAATTAATGGGGTTGGTTACATTGTTAGCGATTCCAAATATTTTGAAAATTCTTATTATGACAAATAAATCCGGAACACCTTTAAAATCGTATAGGCGATATATGGCAACCATTGTTCACATGAATATTTGGTATAAACATGATTTCAAACCTGGGTCAAAGTAAGTTTTTAGAAAGAATCGAAGAAAAGAAGATTAAGTTTGTTTTAAATTTTATAGATTGTGGAAATCAGTAGAAGAAGTTCGCAGAATGCATAATTCCGCAAGTAAACGAAGTTGTTGTGCGGGAGGTAGAAATATATCCCAACTTGATATGGCGTTGACGCAATTTGGTTTCATGGGATATGCATTAACTAACCCATCGGAAATTGGTCTAATCAGCTATGATGAGTATGGCTTAAAATGTTGGGTTTATTTGTGGCGTATTATTGGTGGTCTAATGGGTATAGAAGATCGTTTTAATATTTGTCGCTCTTCCGTTGAAGAAACGCGCCAAATATGCTTACTTTTACGAGACCATCAATTCAAAAAATATGTAGAAAAAGAGAACCCAGACTTTATTGAGTATGCGACTGTATTAATCGATGGAATGTGGGTAATGCAGCCTCTCTTAGCACCTAGAGTAATGCTCACACAGTTATACAAAATTTTGAATCAAAGCGGAAACATTTTCAAGAGAAAATATGACGACTTGAGTGTCAAGGAGAAAAAGCATTTAAAGTTTGCTGAAAGTGTTCTTGCTACGTATCATTATAAATATTGGCGTATTTATCATAATACCGTTATGTACATTTCGTTATGGCTTATGAAATACTTTCCTTTCTTAGCCTTATGGAGATTTGGGTTTAAAGATGCGTACGTGCGTGTTTTAGATCGTGCTACTTTGATCTCAACTAGAAGAGAAGTTCAATCAGGCTAAAATGTACACTGATTTAACATAAATTATTTTGTTATCTTGTTAGTTTAAATACTAATTTATTTATCACTAATCCGCAAAATAATTAAAATCCTTTAATAATTCGTCGAATACACCAATCATAGATTCAAGTTCGGAGTTTTGATCATGATTTGATATCATATTGCCCTTTGGCAATTCTGAAGGTCTACAAGCAATTGGTCTTTCACTAAACCATTTATGTAGCAGAGCCTGAAACAAACAATAATATAAAATCATTAGTAACATTAGTAGTTTTAAAATTGTTTACTTCTTTTGCAGAAAGTCGTTTCTGCTGGTTGTAGATTATTAAACATTTTATGAAGTTCCTAAACTCTGGAGTTGAGTTTGGAAGAATTGTATTCCAGTTCATTCCTGCTGATCTAGCAAAGCTAATTTTATTATAATCAGGTAGGTTAGTTACACCTGGCCAAACTTCTTCCGTGGGTGTTCCAAGCGCATGTAAAACAATAGCAAGTTGCTCTATGTCTGTTTCACCCTAAAAACATCCTCAGTACTGGTCAAAACTTTGAACAACCATTTACAGTTATAACTACCTGAAATAAAGGAGCTTTCTTGACCATTTCAGCCGCAATACACCCCACAGCCCACATATCAACGGCATTTGTATAATTTCTGGCGCCATATAATAGTTCTGGGGCGCGGTACCATCGTGTAGCTACTTGGTGTGAATACAATCTATCTGGTTCATTTTCAGCATAAATCCGCGCCAAACCAAAGTCACCAATTTTCAATATTCCATCAGTTGATATTAGAAGGTTGGTAGGTTTTAAATCTCGGTGCATTATATGATTATTATGCATGTATTGAACGCCTTCCAAGAGCATCCACATGTAAGCTTTAACCTTTGGCAAATTCAATTCATGGCCAAGACTTTGCATAGCTAAGTGAAGGTTTGAAGGGAGGTATTCCATCACAATAACTATCGCCATTCCATGCGGAATGACATCAACTAAATGAACAATCTAAAAATATCTTGTTTTGATATCCTGATTGAGATGCCTATGTAAAATGTCTATTACATTTTCATGCTTTAGTACTTTAAGCGTGGTTATTTCACGCATTATGTTTTTTGGAATTCCTTGATCAAGACTTTTGATAGATAATTTTTTTAAAGCTACTTGGCTATCGTTTTGTTTATCAATACCTTTCATAACGTAACCATTCGCACCCTGGCCAATACGGCCAACAATTTTAAATCGATTCATGCTTATTTCACAGTTCTTTGAAACTTATTAAAAAGAAATAGTTTATTATATCAGGTTTGCTACTTTCTTCAGTACTGGGTTTGTTGTACATACTTGGCTTGTTTGTATTCAGTCCAAACACATTTGAAATAGACTAGGTCACACGAATACAAACACTACCAACGCCTAGGAATGTACCGTTATACAAAATTTAAAATCTAAAACTTGTCTTAAAGCTTAGATGACAGTTACGTCATTACAATACAACAAATAATACCATAAGTACAGAGCAAAAAATCAATATTATTTATGCAAAAAATATGTTTATTAGTAGCTTAAGGTGTTAGATTTAACAGGAATACGTTTTAATGGTACTTGTGATCTGTGTTTTGGAGATTTTGTATAAGTATGTACTATTTCAACATCATTGCCACTAGGCCATTGGATGCTTGTATCAATATGAACTCTATTTATTTTTTCTGCAATGTCGGTGGAAGCGGAAGTAGTAGATGGTTTCTTGTGCTCGATAACTTTTTCGTTAAAAGCTGGCTCTGATGGTGTCATTTCACCTACATTAGTATTGACACTGTGTTCTTTCTTTCGAGAAGCTGTAAACTTAGATACTGGACGTTGAGTAGTTGTTAAAGGTTTCGCACTTTCCACTTTAACCTGCAATGGATATAAATTAAAATATTATTCACCGAACATCCGTTCACCATTACCTTTTTATTGGTTTGTTTAATGCGAGCTTCAATTTGATCCAATACTTTTTGTGACTGCTTATTTTCAGGCTCAATTTCCAAAAGCTTTTCTAAATCTTCTTTAGCCTCAATGATCTGCTCCATTGCTTCCCTGGCCAAAGCTCTTCTATGCAAAGCCTTGACATAGTTCTTGTCCAATTGCAAAGCAATAGTGCAATCAGTTTCTGCACTTTTATAATTCAATAATTTCAAGTAACAAAGTGCTCTATTGCAATAGAATGTTGGGTCATACTTGTAATGCTCAATAGCTGTAGTATACGCTTTCAGGGCATCTTCCCATCTGCCATTTTTGACAAACTTATTCCCATTTTCTTTCTCTTCAGCCGCCATTTCCATAGCCGCTTCGTCGATCTCATCGCTAAGCTCAGAAGAATCACCATCTTCGTCCTGAT